>OY755042.1:117970558-118020558 GCA_963576565.1 Aspidapion aeneum
GGTTGGGGTTAGGTTGGGTTAGGTTGGGTTAGGTTGGTTAGGTTGGGTTAGGTTGGGTTAGGTTGGGTTAGGTGGGTTAGGTTGGGTTAGGTTGGGTTAGGTTGGGTTAGGTTGGGATAGGTTGGGTTAGGTTGGGTTAGGTTGGGTTAGGTTGGGTTAGGTTGGGTTAGGTTGGGTTAGGTTGGGTTAGGTTGGGTTAGGTTGGGTTAGGTTAGGGTTAGGTTGGGTTAGGTTATGTTAGGTTGGGTTAGGTTGGGTTAGGTTGGGTTAGGTTGGGTTAGGTTGGGTTAGGTTGGGTTAGGTTGGGTTAGGTTGGGTTAGGTTGGGTTAGGTTGGGTTAGGTTGGGGTTAGGTTGGGTTAGGTTGGGTTAGGTTGGGTTAGGTTGGGTTAGGTTGGGTTAGGTTGGGGTTAGGTTGGGTTAGGTTGGGTTAGGTTGGGTTAGGTTGGGTTAGGTTGGGTTAGGTTGGGTGTTGGTTGTGGTTAGGTTGGGTTAGGTTGGGTTAGGTTGGGTTAGGTTGGTTCAGTTTGAGTATGTTCGGTTAGGTTCCGCTAGGATTGTTTAGGTTAGGTTTAGCTATATTCGGTTAGGTTCGATTCAGTTTAAGCAAATCGAACCGAACCAAACCGAACCGTTAGATTCGGTTTGATTTGGTTCATTTCGATACGGATGGGTTCAGTTTGCTTTTGTTCAGTTAGACCTTCGATAAATTTTAAAAAAGTAAATAATTATTAATTTTAGTGTTTTAAGGAATAAAAATTGATATAATGTTCAATTAAACTAATTTTTATTTGTAAAAATGTAGGAATCATAATTTTCTTGATTTTGCTTTGAATTTCATGCTTTTTTAAAAATTGTGCATTTTCATAAAAGGACCAAAAAAACTGACCCGATTTGGATCAGTGACCTTAGTTATTTCAAGTTTTTGTTGACAGCTGATAGACGTCAGGGACCGTTTTGTTTCAGTTTGAAATGAGAAAATGCTTCTTTTGTAGCAATTTGTATGGGTTTTAATGGGGTTTTTAAGAATGTTTCAATTTCAATTTTTTTAACCAAAATCAACGATAGTCCGCAATTTTTTTTAGAAATCACTATAAAATGGTCTAAAATTATCATTTTTCAAAAAACTTCGTAGTTTTAAGAAAGGTGGTAAAACGTACCAGACCCCTGAAATGTGTTGCAGTCTAGGACAACTGGGCGCCGCCAACTCGGCGCCACCAACTGGGCGGCAGGCCAACTGTGCGCCGGGCCAACTTGACGCCGAGCCAACTGGGCGCCGGACTAAAATATTTTTTCTTGATAAAATGTGCAGATGAAAAACAACCTTAAAAAAATTAAAGTGGCGGATCCAAAATGGCGGACTTCCTTATTTATGCATCGATATGTATCGAATATGGAACTTGGCGGTGTTTCAAGTCGCAGAACACTACACCTACCAAATTTCAACACTCGATTTAATAGATGTTGAAAGTTTTGTATAAATAACATGTTTATTTTGTTTTTATCTGCACATTTTATCGAAAAAAAATAGTCCGGCGCTGAGTTGGCCCGGCGCCCATTAGGCCCGGCGTGGCGCCCTGTTGGCGGCGCCGAGTTGGCCCGGCGCCCGGTTGTCCCATTTCGAATTGAAATTTTTAGTTCCGAAATTTCATCTGACTCGAGCATAACTTGTAGTCCACCCAAGAAAAGAAGAGTTGAAGAAGACCCTTGTTCAAAGAAAGAAAATATTTTACCTGGAAGGTACAACATTTGTAAAGTTCTAAGATGAAAACAATAATTTTAATACATCCACTGCACTTAGCATGCTTAGAAATTCTTTTTACTCTTTTTTTTTACTGAAGAGAATTTGTAAACACACACAAGTAAGTATTCATGAATTATTTATTATTTCAAACAGAAAATTGTTGATAAAAAAAATTCTAGTGGAATTCAAAATTTTTATTTTGCGCCGCCACTGCCCTTTTTTATCCAAGACAAGCAAATAGAATATTTTTGCGATGTTGCATGTTTCCGGACTCACCAAACCGAAATTCTATTTTCATCCCTATTTTGCTCATTAAATTCTTACTTGTATTTGGTCAATTGCGATAAAAGCTTGATATAATGGCAATTTTGGCCCATGCCGGGTCTACCCGTAGGGTACAAATTTGTTTTTCGCGTTGAAGTGGAATTTCGTTAACATTTCTTTCGAGATAAAAATCCAAAAAAAAATCAGTGTGTTTGCGTTTTATCACGGGAAAGTGAAATCTTGCAGAGCAGAGCGATGACTTCTCTCAAAAAAGGTTTAGAATGAGAGGTGCTTGTTGTGTTACGGTTCGGTTCGGTGCAAGTGTAATAGTTACTGATTTGTAATGTATTCATACTAATATAAATTATGATTAAAATAAATTGTTATTCTATTATGCAAAATTTGGACTTATTTTTTTTACATAATTTTATTCTCTTTCAAAAAACAAAGAATTTCGACAAAAAATTAAAACCTAACTGACCTGTATAATAATATACAAGGCGCAGAGCGCAAAAATTAGTTCAAACAGACAGCTATGGGATGGCGCTGTTCAAATGCCATTAATTGTATTAAGAGTTTAACATGGGGGTGTCCAATCTATTTGTGTGGTTGGTAATCTGTGGTTTTGTTGTAAAAATGTCGGATTCTGAGGAAATTCTACAGAAAGCAAGCGAAATATGTTCAGGACTGCTGCCTACAAAATCCAAAAACAGGTATGAATCTGAATTTAGCCGATTCATGGAATGGAGAGTAGCCAAAAATGTCCAAACTTTCTCAGAAAACGTACTAATGGTATATTTTGAAGAACTGTCTGGGAAATATAAATATTCAACGTTGTGGACGATATTTTCGATGCTCAAGTCAACGTTAAGTGCCAATCACAACATAGATCTTGCTAGTTATAAGAAGTTGCAAGCGCTAATCAAACGAAAAACCGAAAACTACGTCCCAAAGAAGTCCCAAATTCTTACAGAAGATTTTTCCCGGTTTTTGACGAAAGCATCAGACGACAAGTATTTACTTATCAAGGCGGTGGTTGCAGTTGGCCTGTCTGGGGCATGTCGGAGAGACGAATTATGTTATCTCAAAGTAGAAGACACGAAAGATTTCGGCAGTGCAATGCTTATTAAACTCGAGAATACAAAAACAAAGGTACCAAGATCTTTCACAGTAACAGGAAACCTTTACACTATCTTGAAGAAGTATTGCCCAACAAACAATTAAAGTTGTAACGACGAAACCCCAACTAGAAAGAATTTCTTAAAAGTAACCGCAACGTACTCCCGCTACGTCTCAGTATACCATACAGCGACGTTATAATTCCCTAAGTGAGGAACCAATTTCTGGTTATAACTACTTGGCCAAGTGTTTAAAGTCACTGTAGTAACAACTACACTACTACGTCGTAGCCAGGTATCTACTACGTCGTAGAGGCTGTTTTTTTTTCCGTAATGGCATAAAAGTTGCGATGTAGTTGCAAATAATATAATCGTTTCTTTTTGGTAGAATTGTTACACAATATGGTGGACACAACAGTAAACAGACTCGCTTAGTTTTTTGTTTGGTTATGGTTATAATATGAACTATGTTATCCAAAAGTGTGAGAATTTACGAGTAGAGGATCAAAATTCGAGTGCGACGCAAAGTTTTTTGTATAACATGCATTATATATATTGCAAAAAACCGGTGCGCCCCGTAAATTGAGCCGTTTTCTGGTAGCTGATGGAATTTTTGTGTTGTGATTTTGGAGGTTATGTTTTCATAATCGACAGTTAACTCCAACAAATGGTGCTTAAGAAGAGCATTTTTGGTAAGCTTCAACTAATTTGTTTATAAAATAGTATGGCTCTTTAATATGAGCTCATAAAACGACAACAAAAATATTAAATTTTCTTTCTTACATAAAAACATGGCGTCCCAAACTATATTCCCTGATAGTCGAAAAGGTTACTTGAAAGTATTTGCGGCTTTAAAGTTGATCCAAAAAGTTATTTTGTCTACATTGTTACATCAGATGTTACTATGATGACACAAACTTTTGTGGTAAAAATTAAAGTTATAATGTAGTTGTCGGATACACTTGTTTGGGACTTCAATGAAGCTTAACTTTCTAGTGGTAATTAAGTAGGATATAAAAGTCAGGGCGACTACGAAATAACGACTAAAAAGAAAGTAAAACTTTAGCAACGTCCTATTGTGGTAGAGAAGACTATCAGAATCGACTATCAAGAAACAATCCTATGAAGTAGTTTAGAGGGTCGTTTTTACGAAACATCTACTATTTCCTGATACTAAATAGTAGTTAGAACTAAAAAGTAACAAATTTTGGTTGGGATCACCACATTTCTACTATAAGAAAGTAGCAAAGCCTTTAGAACATGTAGCCGCTACTATAAATGTTAGTTGGGTGTGCTCTTCGTCCTCCCTATCTCAAGACAGGCAGGCTTTTTTTAACCTATCAGAACGGAAAATGTTCAAGACAAAACGTTGGCATTAACAAAATTGGAAACATGGCTAGAGAAATCGCCAAGTTTTTGTTGCTAGAGATTCCAGAAAGTTTCACGGGACATTGTTTTCGGCGTTCATCGGCCACAATTTTAGTCAATTCCGGCTCAGATCTACTTGCCCTTAAACGTCATGGCGGATGGAAGTCCAGTACAGTTGCCGAAGGCTATATTGATAAATCTCTGAGAAATAAAATGGAAATTTCAAAAAAAATAGAGTCTTCAGTGTCTTCTGCTCAGTTTTCTGTCGTCACAGAGCCAGAACAAGCCTTGTCCATTGAAACAGAACCAGAAAATCTCGACTACACGCTGAAAAAATCCACTGCAAACACGACACCAAAAATGATGTCTATCACTGAAAACATGGTGAAAAATAAAACTGCTTTTTCCCGGCGTAACCTTGAAGGAATGTTCTAATGTTACCATAAATATAAAGTATTAATTAGTTTAATTTTTTAATGCGTTAATAGAATATTATACATTTATCAATAAAAACAAGTTAAATTAAAATTTGATTTTTCTTTCTTTATTAGCAGTCGTATAAAAAATATTGTAAAAAACTCGTTTGCACACTCCCTCGACTTGTAGACCTCGCATTCGGCTCGGTCTACCAAACTGTCTCGATCGTGTGCAAAGAGTCGTTTTCAAACCTTGTTTTTTAAATAACTATTTTAGTCTGATTTCTGAAGTGGGACAATCACACTCATACCACATATAGACGCCCACGGTAGGTAATTTCCTTTTGTCAAGGAGGATTTAATTTTGCCTGATGCTCTTTGTCGAACAGGAACACTGAACCAATATCAGGGCCATAAATCAATTATAGTTGATGTTGTATATTGTCAGGAATGCAAATAACCCCTGACTGTGCCACTGTACGAAACCATCTTGGAAAAGCGACAAACACAATTATGGTTCTGTTAAGATGAGAAAGGTGTTCCGCCTCCTTCCAAAATAGAAAACATTTGGTTGCCGGCTAGCACACAGCAGATGGTTATGGCGAGAAAAACTATTGAAAAGTCTAGCAAGTAGCGAGAGGGTTTTCCCTTCAAAGTGATTGGACATGGAAATACTGTGAGATAAGAAAATGTTGTCTATAAAATGTATTTTATCTCTGTTTTTGTTTAGCTTATCTTGTTTAGCTCATTAGCTAGAATGTAAAGTAAATTTTAGGATTATCAGCAACGCCACTGACTTGGTTCCTCGAAACTCTTCAAAGAGGGGATAATGGATTATTTAGGTCCAACCTACCATTTATAAAAACCCAAACTTTGAGGAGACAAGTCAGTAGTTACATTCTAAGTTTTGTTGAACTTAACTAAAACCTCTAAAATTAATTGTCAGTAAAGAAACATAAGATTTTTATATTTAAAGAATATTTTGAAGTTTGTTATTTTGGTAAGTTAAAGTTTTATTTTAATATTTTGGGTCTTGTTTGTTTTATAGGTCATAAGAAAAGTCCCGTAACAATTTGTAAATTGCAACAGAGTTTTATTTTGTATTCATTACAGTTTGTAACGTTTTTAAAACTGTTTCATATTTATTTTATTCACATAAGAGATCTATTACGGTACCCTCGTTCAAGGGTTCGATTTAAAATAAAATCCTACCCGACAATATAAGTGGCACCGCGTCATAGCTATGGTAAACCAAATTTTGCGGCAAAATCTAAGTAAAGAATCCTTAAAAAATTAGTGTTTCACTTTGTACATGCAGTGTGCCGCTCGGGGTTTAATGTTCGGATGATAAAACACTAAGACCTTTTAAAGGAGAGATCAAATAGAGGATCCAAAATTATATTAAAATGTGCGCAAACATTGATTTAGTTGCAAAAACGGTAATTTGTTTTGTGAAAAGCTCCGTCATCATTTGTTTGACATAAACAGTCAAAACAACGAATAGAAAACGTCAAAGCCCGGCTAAATCAATAATATATTCGTAACAACCAGATAAGACTATATATGTTCCTTTCTAATGTAATCGTTTAGAAGAAGACATCAATAAAAAGGAAGTAAAATAGTAAGCTAATGACTAATTAGTGCAGTGCCTCATTTTGGGAATCAATATCAATAAAAAAAATAAAGGAAGTGCGTGCCACTGTATGTACCCCTCTACTCCCTTCCCGCCCATCAAGGTTTTGATCACTTTAATACAACATCAAGTATAGTTTCTAGAAAAAAAATAATAGGCATAATAATAAGTTTTTGACAATAATTGTCAAATAATGTAGTGACGTAACGGAGTACCACTAAAAACGGACGCATGCGTTTTTGACAATTGTCAGTTACTCAATATTCAATTTAGTTTACCTCTTGCCGAAGTGTCTGCAAAAACCCTTCCGACTTCAAGGTCTCTAACTTGGAGATAGATTTCTGTAAATGTCTCCTTTGGGAAAAAAACATCGACTTAAATAGTTTGCTCCAAGTATAAGCATTGGCTACAGTAACAATGGCTAGGACTAAAGCTGCTAAAATTAGTAGAACTTCTAGGGTTTGTTTGGTCGGATCGGTCCTAAAAAAGCATTCTGGCGTAAACATACTATAGTAGGTTTTTTTTATAATGGAGGTTCATCATTTAAGCTAATGGAAATATGTTATGACGTTCCGTTGATTGACGCTCACTGTCTTGATGACGGGTAAAAATGCAATATGCGTTGATCCGGCCTGAAAGACAAAAAGCTGTCATAGGTCACGGACTATAGTTTGTTTTCTTTTATTTGCATTCGATCTTTTCATTGATCGATATTGTATAGCAGTTTTTCGCCTGCTTTTGTTTTTTGTTTGTCTCGTATCTCGGTAGATGGCGCTTCTTGCGATAGTTTTCTCACTATTTACATTTGATTAGAGACAAAACCGTCTAATTAACTTCGCAAGATTTGTCACATTCATGCCTAGGAAACTCAATGCAATTTGACAGGTCGTTAGGTTAAAGTTCTCACTAAGCTCAAACGAGGCGCTGCGGTCGCGCCTTTTTTCCTTATTCTATTTTTTTTGAGAATTATCTGTGGTTTGGATTTTTTGTCCCCCTTTTTTTCAGGTAGAAAAACCTCTTCCACCGCATTTTATTTCGGGTTCATTTTAAATCTATCTTTTTGGCTTATGTAGGTAATCTTTGCTGCTGTGACGCATTAAAATTAAATTTTGTTAAATTTGTAACTTATGCAATTTTAAATATAAAAGAATAAGAATTTCTAGTTGCTTTTCTGGGTGAAGTGTCTAAAGTTCAGACGAGTATAAAATGCATAGTTTTCCGAGACATTTTAAGGTAAGTTTTCTTATTTTCTCATTTGAGGTTAGATTGGCATTTGATAAAATTTGTATTGGTAGTGTCTTTTTAACTTCTTATCGCTTACTTTACGGAACTATGAATACAGGTTTCAATGCCTGATAGGTGCCTTATTTGCCCATCAATTAAGCACAAATTTAGTGTTAATTTTATGTCTATTCCTTTCTATTGATATTAAGTAAAAGGGAGACACATACAAAATTAACACTAAATTTGTGCTTAATTGATGGGTAAACCCAGCAGCGTAATGTACTTTGAATAAATTTATTCCTTAATTTTAAATCTTTATCTTTCCATAATCTAGTACCTATGATTAATGTGGTTATAAGTTGATTTTTTTTATTGTTTTCAGCTTTTGGATGATATGTGCGACTACTGATAAGCTATGTATATACACAAGACGCTAGCGCTACCAAGTCCACTTCCAATCCCTGGCTTCGCATGCGTAGATCTACCAATATTATTTACCTCATGTATTAGAATCGATGTACAGGGTGATTTTCACTTGAATGATTCTAACCACATGAAAATAGAAAGTTTCAAAAACCTAACCTAACGAAACCTAATCAGATCTAACCGAACCGAACCAAAGCAAACTAAACCAATATTTTTTTTCAAAAAAAAAACTTTCCTGACTTCCTACCTGGGATGCTAGAGGATGTGAATCCGAACCGGACCGTACCGAACCGAACCTATCCAAACCTAACCCTACCCAACTAAACCTATATAGCAGTACGTGTTGTAGTTTAGTTTGCTTAGGTTAGGTTTGGTTCAGTTTAGTTAGGTTCGGTTTGGTTCGGTTCGGATTCACATCCTCTAGGATCACGGGCAGGAAGTCAGGAAAGTTTTTTTTTTTTTTAAATTATTGGTTCAGTTTCCTTTGGTTCGGTTAGATTTGATTAGGTTTTGTTAGGTTAGATTTTTGAAACTTTCTATTTTCATGTGGTTAGAATATTGGTAGATCTGCGCTTGCGAAGCCAGGGATTGAAAGTGGACTTGGTAGCGCTAGCGTCTTGTTGTATATACTACTTTGAAACATAGCCTACACAACTTACAACCAAGGCGAGGAGGTACTTTTAAATCATGTCAGATTTTCGTCAAGCTGTTAAAAAGTAGACATTTAAGAATGATTCTCTACACTAACAACTGTTTCATTATTTATTCACTCATCACTCACCAGAAATGTTAAAAACAAATTTAAATATGCTAGATAGTGTTTGGTTTTTCATTATATTTTATTTTACCAATCAAATAGACTATGTGGTTCGTCCCGCCTTCCTTTTTGTAAATATGTTCTTTTTACTATAATTTACCAAATTGGTTCGAATTAGGCTATTTGGTGATTCACTAGAGCATTTTCTATTTTTTGTTTATTTAGTATTAATTAACTAATTAAGTACTTAAAATTACTGGGTTATTTGCATTTGAAACTCCCGCGGTTTTAAAGGCAAATATTACAATTTGCTATAATCAATTTACTTTACATAAAATGCATTTTGAATTACTAAGGTTCCTAGTTCCTTTAATATGGACCTTCGTAATCTCATTCCCTCCTACTTATTCCCTTTTCTCCTACGCCTATGGATTAACGACGCCACTGGGCGCCATGTGGGAGAATGAACGCAGCAGCGATACCTGCTGCCGCAGGACAGAGAACCGTTTCGCCTTCGAACGATAATACACGCGTGTTAGCGACTCTCCTACCACATGAATGTGGGTGCAAAAAATACGGTTAAACAGCGTGTCCTCCCATGAGTTCCGCTTCCTGTATAAAAATGGTAAGTGAAAATGCATTATTTTTACCTTACATACATTTGTTTATTGCTACACTAACCTAGAAGGTAAACTAGACCATTTCAGAATCCCTTGTACCAGCTTAGCCTATGACCTTATTCCCTTAAAATTACAGTCCACATCTGACACCGTTAAATTCCAGACAACTCTCCTATCTGGACCACCAGGGAGCCCCATTTTTTGGTCCTTCGAACCGGATTTCTGGAATCGTTTTTTTGCCTTTTTAGGTTAGTTTTTTTTTACTGGTTTCAAATGCAAGAAAAACCCTTGTTTTTCCTAAATGCCTTTTTTACTGGTTTTAAATGCAAGAAAAACCCTTGTTTTTCTTACATGCCTACTTTAGAAAACCCCTAGGTTTCTAAAATACATTTTGCGATTTTTTTTTGTGTAAAAACAAATGCAAGAAAAACCCTTGTTTTTCTTACATGCCTACTTTAGAAAACCCCTAGGTTTCTAAAATACATTTTGCGATTTTTTTTGTGTAAAAATTAAATATTTTTACCAATAAATTTAACCTTTTCATGCGAAAAACCAAACACAGATAAAATCTGTAAACTACTATGCTTTTTTTTGTTTCGAATAAATCAAGTTTTTTCGTTTCTTTTTTGTAAAAAAAAAACCGTATAGAATTTGGGTGTTTTTTTGTTTGTCACTGGAAATAGTTTAAAATAGTGTCTGCAAAGTGCTATTATTTTAGCCGTTGTGCCTTCACATTTGTGGATTGCTATAATTATATCCAATTTGCTCGAAAAAAATCTCCAAATTGCCATATTCATTTTTGCTTATTGCAAATTGCTATGACTATATCCGATTGCGGATGCTTTACTATATTCGTTTTTGCGTAAAAATTGCTATGAATATATCTATTTCTAATTTACTATTATAATATCTGTCTGCAAATGGCTATGATTGTATCCATTTTTTGCGTGCATAATAAATTTTGAAGGAAATTTAATTCTTAACTTGAGAATTTGTTTTCGTGTAAAGGCAGATAAATAGTTTTACCAAATTAAATGCTTTTGATTTGTAGGTATTTATTTTTAAATATAATACATAGTAGGTACCTACTTATTTGAATTCGCGAGGCGAAGATAAAAAAACTTATACACAAGTTTTTTTGTTATCATTAGTTTGCATCGGGTATTTTCTTTACTTTTGTGCGCTTATAGTTTGATTATTGTAATTAAACGTAGGACATTAATATTTATACAGGGTGTCCAAATTTTGATTTTTTTTTCAGTTTACCTAATTTTTGTCAATTATTTTTTGGATTTTTTTTTAAATCATGTCTAGTTCGGATAAAATTTTAAAGGCTAAAGCCTTGCGCTATAGTGCGATTTCACAGCTAAATTTGATCATTGAATCCGCGACCCTCGCAAAAAATGACCCTGCCTATCACAGCGGCTTTAAAGTCAAATTTCGGACATTGTCAAAAATCAAAAAAGATTTTGAAAAGCACCATAATACTTTGTTGACGTTGGTAGCCTCTGATGAGGATCGCTTAGTAGTAGAAAACAAAGTGTTTATGGACTTTTGCAAACGCTGTGACGAGATTTCCACTATATTTTACGAACTTTTCGAACTACCCTTTGAAGATGGAGGGCTTTTGAGCAGTACGATAAATCCCATGGGCAGTCCCTGTGCCTCCACAGACCAGCATGGTTTACTGCCTAGGATAAAAATACCTCTTTTTCAAGGGGAATTTAAGGAGTTTCCAACCTTTTTGCAAGCCTTTAATGCTACCGTGCACAATAATAGGTCGCTGGGAAACTTTGAAAAATTCAATTTGCTTTTTTCTAATTTAAAGGGCCCTGCCCTGGATGTCATTTCTGACATTCCTATCCTTGCTGAAAATTATTTAAATGCCTACCACACCTTGGTGGATAGGTATACAAATAAACGATTACAAGCTTACCTTCACTGGAAGGCAATTGAAGGCTTCTCTCCTCTTACTAAAGAGAATGCTACGAATTTGAGGAATTTGCTTGATTGTTTTTCGAAAAACTTAAGTGCTTTAAAAGTCATGGGTTTTAAAACGGAGTTTTGGGATTATATTATGGCACAAATGCTCTTGGATAGGTTGGACCTAACCACGCGCAAGGCATTTGAGCAAAATTATTGCTCCAATGAGATCCCCTCTTATGATAAAATTCGTGCTTTTGTTTCTAGCCATTGCATTGCGTTGGAACAAATACAACAAACTCAAGATTACTTAAAAAATAAAGATTTGTCAACTTCAAGTCCGAAAAATCAAGCAAAGTTTCAAAATCGATCTGCTTTGTTTGCTAATACTCAGAGAGCCTCCAAAAATGCCTCCCAGTCTCCAAATGGCCAAAGTGGCTTAAATAATACTCCAAACCCTCAAAAATTTTGTTTTCTCTGTAAAAGTGGCGATCATATAATATACAGATGTCCTCATTTTTTGGCGAAAACTCCCCAGCAACGTTTTGAGATTGTTAAACAACATAAAGCGTGTGTCAACTGTTTGGCCTCAAAGCATAATTTACCCCAGCAATGCAAATCAGAAAAAAGATGTTTACATTGTGGCCAATTTCATCACAGTCTCTTACATTTTTTTCCTATTAATTCTACACCTAGTTCTGCGAGTAGCCCCTCTACTTCTGCAGTGCAACCCCCGAGGAGCCCCGTGGCTACCGAATTTAATAGAACCACTAACACCATTGTTACTGGTATGTCTTTAAATGATCGCGAAGTACTTCTCTGTACCGCTTTAATACAAATACAGGATGTTTTTCAAAATTGGCACACAGTGCGCGCCATCTGTGACTCTGGTGCTCAATCTTCATTTATATCTAAGTCATGTGCTGATAGTTTGGGCCTTCCTAAATTTAATATCGCCATGACTCTACAAAGCTTAGATCGAATGACAACTTCGGCAAAATCTGGAATTAATTGCAATATATCCTCTTTGCGTGATAATAATTTTGTTTTTAATTTTGATGCGATAATACTCGATAAAATTTGTAGTGATTTACCTCATTCCTCATTTTCGATTAAAAGTTTTCCTTTTCTCGCCAACTTAGCACTAGCTGACCCAGGCTTTAATAAAAGCGATAAAATTGATTTATTGTTGGGCGGCGATGTGTACCCTTACATTTTGCTAGATGGTCGTTTGTCTACGGGACCCAACAACCCCGTCTGCATTAATACTATTTTTGGGTGGGGAATAATGGGCAATCTTTCACTTTCACCTTCAACTACAAATCAAATTAAAACATTTTTTACTACGTCAATGAACGATTCTTTTGTCAATTTAGATAAAAATCTACAACGATTTTGGCAAATAGATGACATACCTAATGTCAAGGCCATTGACCCCGAAGATGAGTTTTGCGAAAATTATTTTTTGAAAACTACCTCAAAAAATGAGGAGGGGAGATATATTGTATCTTTACCATTTAAAGTTACTGCTCCAGATTTTGGCGACACTCGATCCATTGCCGTACGTCGTTTTTTCTCCCTTGAGAAGAAATTGCTACAAAACCCTGATTTTTATGCTGCCTACAGCTCTGTTTTACAAGATTATTTAGATAATAATCATATGCAACCGGTTTCTGCACCTTTGCCGACCGAAATTTCAAATCATTTTTATATTGCACACCATGCGGTGTTTAAAAAAGATTCTACTAGCACCCCCCTGAGGGTGGTTTTTGATGCGAGCATGCACGCCCCTGGCAAAATCTCGCTCAACAACGCTGTTTATACTGGGCCCCCTTTACAAAGGGACTTACAAAAAATTTTATTACTTTATCGTTTGCATAAATTTTGCTTTTGTTGCGACATCCGTCAAATGTACAGGATGATTTTAGTTGACCCTAGTCAAACTAATTTTCAAAGAATAGTTTGGAGGTTTGATCCTAACCAGCCTATTCAAGACTTCGAAATAAATAGAGTTTTATTCGGGGTCTCTTGTAGCCCCTTTTTGGCTATCAGAACTTTGCTGCAACTTGCTAGAGAGCATGAGGACCTTCCTCTTGCCTCAAAAATCATTGAGGAGGCAGTTTTTGTCGATGATGTGATTTCGGGAAGTGATGACTTTTTTAAGGCCACTGAGATGAAAAATCAATTAATCGAGCTACTTAGCCGAGGTGGATTCGAATTGCGTAAATGGGCGAGCAATTGTCCCGAGTTACTATCCGATCTTCCTGAGTCACACATTTCGATGAAGGCTCTTTCTCTCGATTTAGATGCTGAAAATTCAACTTTGAAAATTCTCGGTTTAAATTGGAACCCTCATACTGATGAATTTTTTTATACTTTCGACTGTTCTCTCCAAACATGCACTAAAAGAACAATTTTAAGTAATTTGGCCCGCATTTACGACCCTCTGTCTTTTTTGGCGCCAATAGTTTTAATTTTAAAATTAATTGTTCAATACTGCTGGGCAGAAGACTTAAACTGGGACGACCCTGTCAGTCCGGAAATTGTTTTTAAATGGGAAAAATTTAAAAATGAATTAAAGTTTTTGCATTCTGTTAAAATTCCTCGTCAAATAATTTTGCCTAATGCTAGTCAAATCCAGCTAGTAGGATTTTGCGATAGTTCAGAACGGGCCTATTGTGCTGTCGCTTATATTCGAATTTTTTATTCTGATGGAAACATTAAAGTTTTTTTTGTTTGTAGTAAATCTAGAGTCGCACCGTTGCGTCGTAAACTAACTTTACCAAGACTAGAGCTTTTAGGAGCTGTTTTGTTGGCTAAATTAATGGATTTTTTACTAGAAACGTTCTCGGAAAAAATTAAATTTGATAAAATTCTTGCTTTTACTGATAGCACAGTGACCTTATCTTGGATTCAGGGATCTCCTCACAAATTTAAAACATTTGTTTCGAATAGAACTGCCTATATACAAGGAAGAATTAGCCCTGAGTTTTGGCATTATGTTCCTACTGAACAAAATCCTGCTGACTGCGGTACTAGGGAAATGTATCCCTCTGATTTACAAAGATTTTATTTTTGGTTAGAAGGGCCTTCTTTTCTAAACCAACCTACAAATACTTGGGATTTTATGACAGTTACTTACGATGGGAATGCAGTTTTGGAAGAACAGCGAAAAAATATTTTTAACGTTTTTACTTGCGAACAAACAGTTGAATATTATGTAAACAACCTGTTTGAAAAATACAGTTCTCTTTTTAAAATTAAGAGAATAGTTGCTTACTTTTTGCGAGGGTTACAAAAGTTTAAAAATCCCTCATACAATTTTGCTACTGATTACCTTACAAATCAGGATTACTACAAAAGCTTACTTTTTATTTCGAAATGCGTACAATCTTTTTCTTTCCAAAAAGAAATTGAATTACTAAAAGATAAGAAACAGCTTCCAAAAGCTTTTCAAAAATTATGTCCATTTTTGCATAATGAAAGCTACGATTTGCTTCGTGTTGGAGGCCGTTTATGCCATTCAAATTTATCATACGATAAAAAATTTCCAATTCTTTTGCCTTCTAGTGCAAAATTCACTGAATTACTGATTTTAGATTTGCATCGCAGCAATCTTCATTGTGGTATACAGACCACAACTTTTTTACTAATGCAAAACTTCTGGGTATTGTCTGCTAAAAAGGTAGTGAGAAAAGTTTTAAGTTCTTGCCATACTTGCTGGAAAACTAAACCTAACTCTCTTCAACCCCCTATGGGTAACCTACCGAAATTTAGAGTTTCCGAAGCAAAGGTGTTCGAAAATGTAGGTATAGATTTTTGTGGTCCGTTCACGATTACTCTTGGTCGGACCAGAGGTGCAAAAACCATGAAAGCATATGTCTGTTTATTTATCTGTTGCGCTGTTAAAGCCGTGCATTTAGAGTTAGTCTCTGATATGACATCAGAAGCCTTTCTGGCTACTCTGCGCCGCTTCATAGCTAGAAGAGGACTATGCTCAAAGATCTCTTCAGACTGCGGGACCAACTTCGTGGCCTCTGAAAAATACTTGCGACAAATTTTTTCTGATTGCGTGAAGGGGGAAGGTATAGTTTGGTCTTTTAACCCACCTGCTGCTCCCCACATGGGAGGCATTTGGGAATCAAACATTAAATCTTTAAAGACTCATCTTCACAGGGTAGTTGGAAATCAAATACTCACCTATGAGGAATTAAATACGGTTTTAACCCAAGTTGAAGCCATAATGAACTCACGTCCTTTATGTGCCTTAAGCACCGATCCTACTGATCTGGCGGTCTTGACTCCTAATAATTTTTTAAATTTGAGGCCTCCAGGTACAATACCCGATCCAAACTACTGCGATATTGCGTTAAACAGGCTGTCCAGGTGGCAACTGTTGCAAAGAATGCACCGCGATTTTTGGATTCGCTGGCATCGCGAATATTTGCACACTTTGCAACAGCGAGCCAAATGGCACCAACCTCTTGCTTCCATTGATATTGGTACTATGGTACTGATCAAAGATGAAAATTCCACTCCATTGGATTGGCCCCTAGGCCGCATTGAAGACCTTATTAAAGGTTCTGATAATATTCCACGGGTTGCTATTGTAAAGACTACTAAAGGTACCTACAAACGGCCTTTGGTAAAACTATGCGCCCTGCCTACAAATTAAACTCTCTGAAATGCCCCTGGGCATTCTCAGGGGGGTGGGAAATGGTTCGTCCCGCCTTCCTTTTTGTAAATATGTTCTTTTTACTATAATTTACCAAATTGGTTCGAATTAGGCTATTTGGTGATTCACTAGAGCATTTTCTATTTTTTGTTTATTTAGTATTAATTAACTAATTAAGTACTTAAAATTACTGGGTTATTTGCATTTGAAACTCCCGCGGTTTTAAAGGCAAATATTACAATTTGCTATAATCAATTTACTTTACATAAAATGCATTTTGAATTACTAAGGTTCCTAGTTCCTTTAATATGGACCTTCGTAATCTCATTCCCTCCTACTTATTCCCTTTTCTCCTACGCCTATGGATTAACGACGCCACTGGGCGCCATGTGGGAGAATGAACGCAGCAGCGATACCTGCTGCCGCAGGACAGAGAACCGTTTCGCCTTCGAACGATAATACACGCGTGTTAGCGACTCTCCTACCACATGAATGTGGGTGCAAAAAATACGGTTAAACAGCGTGTCCTCCCATGAGTTCCGCTTCCTGTATAAAAATGGTAAGTGAAAATGCATTATTTTTACCTTACATACATTTGTTTATTGCTACACTAACCTAGAAGGTAAACTAGACCATTTCAGAATCCCTTGTACCAGCTTAGCCTATGACCTTATTCCCTTAAAATTACAGTCCACATCTGACACCGTTAAATTCCAGACAACTCTCCTATCTGGACCACCAGGGAGCCCCACTATGTATTATTTCATCAATAGTTAGTCGTTAATTTGTAGCTTTTTTTTATAATAATAAAAACTCATTTAAAAAATGTTTTATTTATTGCACTTTATATATCATTTTCAATCTGTTTATATCTTATAAAGACAGTGTATGTCTTTATAAAATATTGACTGATTAAAAATTTAAAAAAAAACTTTTAAATTAAAGAAAATTTATTATAAAAGGCGATTCAAATTTCCCGCCTTAACTTTTAGTTCGTCACTAAGCTCTGCAGTGGGCGCCACAGAGCTAACGACCTGTCAAACAGCCGGAGTTGCCTATCTAATAAAAACTCACTGAACCGCACCGCAAATCCTTTATCTATGGTCACATTGACCAGCAGTGTTCTGAGGAGTCCCATAAGGACGAAACAGTTAACTGTCAACACTTATTAGGTGTCCATTAGATCTTGGACCCACGTGAGGTTAAGCTTTCAGGCTACCCACGGAAAAAATATGTGAGAAACAAAAACTCCTTTTTGCCCGATTAGCCACGAAACTTGTTTGATTTTTAAATTTACGGGTACGAAGTTCCACGTTTGTAAAAAAAAACAAACTATAGTGCCCGGTACTTGCATAGTATACAGGGTGTCCCAAAGAAACGTAACTACATGGGGATTTCAATAACGGTAAGAGATACGATTTTGGTTAAATAATAAAAAAGTTGCACTAGAAGGCCAAGCAGATGATGTATCGAAATTTAAAATATGTACAGGGGTTTTTAAAATATCGGGATATTTTATATAATTTTAATTAGAAAAAATTAAATTTTTGTCATAATGTATATATGTACATTAATATTCCAAAAGCAAGGCAGGTAGCCTATTTTTTTTGCCATATTAATAGCCATTTTTTTTCGTAGAATTAAGTAATTTAGTCAGTTTTCAAAAATATTAAAAAACTTATAAAATAACTACAATAACTTAGTTTTTTCTTTTTTTGGACATGTTTTTAAATGACGACTGTTATTTTTTTTATTTCGCCAAAAAGTATATTTCAGTGCCAAAAACTAAGTACCAGCAGAACTAGATACGATGATTTTCTGAAGGAGAAATTTCATTTTAAAAAAGTGTTTTTGAGCGGAAAAAACAAATATCCTAGAAAATTCTTAATTTTTTTGTTTGTAAAATATTGTAGACATTTAGCACCCAAAGAGTTCTACTCTTACCGAACTTTTTTAAACTGACATTATTTTTGCAAAAATAAAAAACAAAAAATTTTTTTAAAATTTTTCTCAAACATTTGAAGGTTATGTAAAAAATTACATTTAAAAAAGTTTTAGACATTTTTATGGCCAATGAGTTTTCTGTATATCACTTTTTTCTCCGACGCCATGCCCCTGCCTGCTCACGCATTTATTTTTTTTAACTTCATTTTTTGCCGCTCTACAATTTCCAATGCTTTAAGTCCTGTTAATATGTTAATAATTTTCTTTTTTTTTTTGCCTTAAAATATGGTAATGTCCCAACTGGTTTTTTTGTTTTTTTGGAGGCAACTTACGTTTGCTGATAAAACATCCTTCTTAAATAGTAAGCCAAGGTGCTAAAGCCGATTATCAACATACAAAAAGTCACCTCGAACAGCATAACGTACGGCAAACAACACATTTTCCTCCATGTCCAAGAAGAGGAGGATTTTACTAAAATAAAAAATAAAAAAGCTTAGCTTGGTTGGTTGGGACATGTACAGGGTGTCCCAAATTGGGCACTTTTAGGGGGTTTAAGGTACTTCTAGGAGAGACAGAGAAAAACTGACCTCGCATTGCGAGGCTCAAATTTCAAGAGAAGACTTATAGTGAAAACCGTATTTTGAAATATCGTCTCGTCTTTGAGCTACGGGGGCTTTTTGAAAAGTCTGCATTTTGGAAGGGGGTCGATAACTTCGTTATTAATGGAAATTTTGATTTAGAGTAAATTGCAATTTTATAGACTTTGTCACGAGGAATTCACCCGCTAAATTAAATTTTAACTGTCACTTTTAGTTTTTGAGATATGACATAAAGTTGCATTTTTTCTTATGGAATGGCCTATATTTTAATTAATTTTCGAATTTGTCATTGAATTCTTTTCAAAATAATGTATCATATGTCATAGTTTGATTGTGCGGTTTCGGAGATAATTAAAGTTTTTTCACTTATTTCTAGTGCGCTATGATTTCCTGCTGAGGAAGGTCAAGTCATTCCAGTATTTTTATTATTTTACACAGTCAAAAATATATTAAGCCTGGTTTGGAAAAATTATAATTCAGCTGACGGCCCTCAAAGTCTAGTTATAAAAAGTAACAAAAATGATACATATTTCAAAATAAAATTAAAACGCTTTTGTGCAAAATAATTTCATATAAAAGCGTAATGTCAAATTGTTTAAACAATTGAAAACAATGACAAAACGCCAAGGCGCAAGGCCTGCTTGATTTGCATAGTATAAGACAACAAAACTATAGGAGCATTGAAGTAAGATTTGACCTCAAGGCTTTCACGTCAATGGCGCATGACGTCATTCAACGCACACTAGACAAAAATAAAAAACTTTAATTATCTCCGAAACCGCACAATCAAACTATGACATATTATACATCATTTTGAAAAGAATTTAATGACGAATTCGAAAATTAATTAAAATATAGGCCATTCCATAAGAAAAAATGCAACTTTATGTCATATCTCAAAAACTCAAAGTGACAGTTAAAATTTAATTTAACGGGTGAATTCCTCGTTACAGAGTCTATAAAACTGCAATTTATTCTAAATCAAAATTTCCATTAATAATGAAGTTATAGACCAGCTTCCAAAATGCAGACTTTTCAAAAAGCCCCCGTAGCTCAAAGACGAGACGATATTTCAAAATGATGTTTTCACTATAAGTCTTCTCTTGAAATTTGAGCCTCGCAATGCGTGGTCAGTTTTTCTCTGTCTCCCTTAGAAGTACCTTTGTTCGCTCCGCGAATGTTACTTTTTAGTTTTTGTTAATTTTTAGTATTTTATTTTATTTTTTAAGTGAGGCCTTCAAAACTCGTAGGCCCTGGCAATTTAAAAATATTTCGTGAAAAATAATATTTTGATCCATAAGGTGGCTCCCTCATTGGCACGTGTGGGAATCAGGAACTAATGATAGAGAAAAAATTGTTAAAAGACACTTGCTTGCACAAATTACTGTGATTTTGCTATTTCTTTGGCAGTCCCATTGACTGTTTGTGTTTCAAAAATACTCAAAAAATGGTCTACAGTGTGCCGACGAAGTTGGAGAAGAATTGGAGAGATCCTGCAAGTGGGGCCCCCAGGACCGACAGGAATCACACAAGAGGTTAGTGCCATTCGCCACTTTATGATCAGCTTTTTTCTCGCCATTTCTTACTTTTTGGACAGGCTTACACCTTGGCCCTAGAGTTTTTTTGAGGTATCCATAAATTGTGTGATAATTTAAAACCAGCAACATTAATAAATTACAGTCCATTATAATAATTTTCGTGATAGTGAACCCCGGCGATTCACACCCCCTAAAAGTGCCTAATTTGGGACACCCTGTACGGTTATAAACGATAAAAATTCGTTTCGTGTTTGAATATTTAGAATTTATAGATTTGAGGCAAACGATGTTGTCCTTTCTGTAACAACTTGAATAAAGTAATAAAATCTGTTCCCAAACAAAACCATTGAAATCTTGAACAAAACTGAAAAAAGGTTATGTCATAAATTTGGCTTGATCGGAAAATGCTAAAATATAAAGAAATTGTCCCATCTGTAACACGATTTGTCCCGTTCGGTAACGCTATTTTTTGAAAAATTGTCCCTGTGTTACAGATCGAAACAATAATTTTTTTCTTTGAAATAGAGTTGGAAAATAGTTGTAATTATAATTATTGTCCTTGATATTTTTTACCATTATCTATTTTTGTAATTTTGTTTTGTATAAATTGGGTGTTTTTTAATTTTTGTTTCTTCTGTAACGTTGACGTTTCTTCTGTAAAACCTAAAATAACTGATATTTTTGTCAAATTTGTTCAGTGTTATTTCAAAGCAATTTCTTTTAAAATAATAAATAATATTTCAGATCATTTTTTATTATAATAAACTTACCAGGTTTAGGCCTAAAAGCTCGGTACAACCGTGTAGCTATTGTTCCATAGTGACTTTCAATGGAATCGTACAATGAACCGATCATTTGAACTACGGAATTTTCACCACCTGTCGTACTGCTGACTCTGGTTTGGTCAGTGAAGTAAAATCTGTAATAAAAATAAGGTAAAATTCTATTTTGTTAGAACTGTGATAATAAGAAAAGAGGTGTACAGCGTGTCCCATTTTCGATGCGATTAAATGGGAAACTCGGTATTATTAAAGATATTGATTTTCTGATTGCACCTTACCGTGCTCTTTTTTTGAGCCCTCAAAAATGGCGTAATCAGATTTTTGCTATACCCCGTAGTTTCGCTATTACAGGGAGTTTTTGAAAAAATTGTATTTTTAATAATCCCTTGTATCTCGCTTATTTTGCGAGATATTTTTATTCTGTAAAAACCTTTTCATGGCAACTTTTTTAGAAGAAAATAATGACGCTGTCAACTTTTTAAAATATTGTTTAGTTTTTGAGATATGGTATTTTTCATAAAAAAATTAAATACGGACCTGGATTTTTTTTATTACTATTTTGATTGGTTTCATGCTAGTATTATCATAAAATAATTAAAATTTTAAAATTTTTTGTTTTAACGTAAAAAAAATATTTAATATTTAAAAAAAAAATTAGTCCGAACCTGGATATTTTTAACATAAATATAAATTAAAAATTGCTAGATAAACAATTTTTAGTTTAACTGTTTTGATACTTAGCATATTAAAATGGTTTTACGTTAATTTACAGATTTATTTAAAACAAAGTTTACGAAAAATACAAAAAAAACAAATTATAAAAAATAACTAATTTTTCTGATTACCATTATGTGTAAGACATTGTTGGCATTTTTGAGTAATTTTTCTTAACGCATTTTGCATAAAAATATTTCTGCCATTTAAATATTGGGATTTTGTTGCTTGAATGAAGCACATTTTTCAAAATCTGGATATGGTCGATTTCTAGCCAGTTTAAAATAATTGTAAGCCATTCACAAAAATGACAAGTAAAATGACAATGTCAATTCCACGCTTTTGTTTTGTAAATTTCACGACCTGCTGTGCTACCATCAAATAATTAGTATGATATTATTTTTGTAACTTTTTAACGTTTTTTACTTTATTTATAAATCTTTTAATTATCATTTTAAAACAGATAAACTAAAAATCGTTCAACTAGTGTGTCTTGTCTTTTTAATTTATAATTACGTTGGAAATTTCCAGGTTCGGACTATAATTTTTTTTTCAAATATAAAATAGTTTTTTTAACCTTAAATCAAAAAAATATTAAAGTTTTATCATTTTAAGGTAATAATAGCATGGAACCAATGAAAGTAGTAATAAAAAAATCCAGGTCCGTATTTAATTTTTTTATGATAAATACCATATCTCAAAAACTAAACAATATTTTAAAAAATTGACAACATCATTATTTTGCTCTAATAAAGTTGCCATAGAAAGGTTTTTACAGAATAAAAATATCTTGCAAAATAAGCGAGATACAAGGAATTAATTAAAATACAATTTTTTCAAAAACTCCCTGTATTAGCGAAACCACGGGGTATAGCAAAAATCTGATTGCACCATTTTTAAGGGCTCAAAAAAAGAGCACGGTAAGGTGCAATCAGAAAATCAATATCTTTAATAATAACCGAGTTTCCCATTTAATCCCATCGAAAATGGGACACGCTGTACAAAGTACATACACCAAATTTGGTATTTACTGAAGTCATTGACTGGCCCTCATGGTTTAGTGGGCGTGCTGTCGCTTTACAATCAGAAGGTGGTGGGTTCGAATCCCATGCCTGCAAGTACAAACTCGAACCTACTATCCGTGTATAGATACAGGTAACGTCTGTCTTGGGCAGAGTTTAGGAATCAACAAAGTAGGCAAAGTTGATGATCAATACAAGGCCGTGGTTCGGTAGTCACGTTACGCCGGAGGTCCAGTGTTAAGAGCGTAGATGGTGGTGTATTCTTCAGGATTGCAGAAACTACGATGTTTTTGTTTACTGTTAGAATACTTTTTTATTTTATAATATATAAATTTTGCTTAAAAAGCAGAGAATAATACAAGACTTTATATAAAAAACACCTTTCGCTTCGCTTGTACTCTCTTCTCCTCTTTTCTTTCGTCCCATCCAGTCTCTTCGCGCCGACACCCTTTCTTTGCGCACAATGTTGCCGTTCGTTTAACAAATATTTCTTTGAATAGTTTTATCGATGTTTAACCAGATGGCGCTAGCACGATAAAGACCCATGTGTGCGACAAAAGTGTATCAGGCAAAATTAAAACGTAGGGGTGTGTAGAGGGTCGGCTCTTCACAAATGTCAACATTGAATCAGGTGCCAAGACGGGTTGCAAGGGTCTTCGAAAGATGGCGTCAGCTACCAAGGCCTTTAAACCTTTCTTCTTTACTTTTCGGTGCAAAATAACTTTATATACCTGTAAGTAGTCCAAATTGCTTTACTATAATTTATGCTAGCTAAGATCCTTACCTAATAGGTTGAGCAGAAACACCGTCTTGCAATGAAAAACCCGGCGGATGACAGAACATAATTTGAAAAACTAATTTTAGGTTATTCAGTTTCCTAGTTAGACTGACGTGAAAATTGTATGGCCAATCCCAATCATACCTAAAACATTCAAATTGGAAAAACATTAAAAACAACATACAGAAATAACTCTAGCTGTGTAAAAAAATACAGGAAATCTCAAATTCGATGATTTTAAAAAACAAAAATATAAAAATATTGAGTGTTATACGTGATTTAATAACAATTTTCTTTTCTTTTTAATCAATATATGGATGATTCTACAAAAATGGTGCTGTGGAGTGGGAATGCATATTTTTCAAACACAGACTGCAAATGAAGCATAGTTTTAGTTATAAGATTTAAAACGAAATGTTTTCTTTATGGAGCATTTGAGTTTAATGTATAAAAAAAATTGCAAGTTTATAATTTTTTTTATTACAAAGCAAATACCTCATTCCTCTGGTGTAGTCCCAAACCAAATATTAAAAACTCAGATTGAAAAAAATATCCTAATAAATAATATTTAACCAAGTCTTAACTATTTATCAAAAAATTGATAAAACTCATTAACGTATTAACCGGAGTAGACCAGGAACCGCGGCAAAAATTCATTCATCAACACAATTCGATTTGACCCCTAGATGCTTCAATGAGTTGGAAAAGAATGGAAATATTTTTTGGAAAGACGATGGCAACGCTGTGCGACACACAGCAGACGTATATTTATTCTTTGTGGTCCATCGATTTACCAGTGACGGCGGCAAAATATTTATATATAGGGTTATTTAGATACCAGGGCCGAAATTTACTTTTCGTTTTTAAATAAATTGCAATCAATTTTTGGGTTATAACAAACATCCTTAGAAATGGATTTTATTTAACAATGAAAAAAATAATAAGTAGGTAACTATAGTTTATTGTTTTTAAATTTTTTGAATAAAAAATTTTGCTGACATTTTATAGGGTTAAAAACAAATCTGCATGTAGAGACCTCGTCTTTACACTTTTTAGATGTTTGATTAGGATGCTTTTAGCTTGGTGTATTTTATTTTAGGTTAGACAACCTTAAAAATTCAGAGTAGGTCAAAAGGACTAACCCAACCTAAAAAATTGCCTCGATCCAAATCTAAAAAAACTGTTTACACAAAAAAAACGGTTAAATAACAAAGGTATACGTAAAAAAATTACTTTCCATATTAATAAGATACCTTTTTTACCTTATCTGTTGAAAATCAAGGCTCGTAGTTCAGTTAAAAGTATCAAAACCCCAAAACTTGGGACACCCTGTACATTTTTAACTAAACTTATGTTTAAACACTTAACAAATAAATAATTATTTATATAATAGCCTAATATTTTTTTTTCTGATTTTATATTGATTTCTACGGCACTGGTCTTTGTTTTGCTTTGAAGGTCAAACAAGTTATTTAACTTACTTGTAAAACGAAACTTCTGGATTAAGATAGTCGAGATTTTAGCACAAAATACACCCTCACACCATTTTAAAGTCTTTTAAGATTAATTTTGAGTCCAGATCGAAAATATATTTTAAGAAAAAACACGAAAACAATTCCGAACCGTAAAGAAACAGGTCAGAAACGCCGCTTGACCCTTTACAAAATACTAATGGGTCCAAAGGGACTACCTTCTAATCAAGAATAGTTTTGTCTCTTTTTCTCGCATCGGTTTAACAAAAGAGGAACAAAATAAGATACTTTATGCGGGCCTAAACCATTGCAGCATGTTTCTAAAATTCTTTTGTTTTAGTGAGGGACTGTAATCGAGAATAGTTTTGTTTTTTTCTCTCGCACTGGTTTAATAAAGGAAAACGAAGGAGTAGCAAAATAAAGGCTGGAAGCACAAGTTAAAGTGATCACCGCTAGTTATATATCCATATTTGGTGGTGTATAATTAATCTGGTAAGGGTTTGTAAGAAGAACAGTTTCGTCTTTTTTCCTTGCATTGGTTTAAAAAAGAAATAAAAGTAAAGGAAAGATTGGATAATTTTGGTGATTCTTAAAGAGAAAGGAAATAGAGTTTCTATGGATCAAACAAAAATAGTCGATGAGTTCTTTACTGCAGAAGTACGTTTTTTAAAACAAATTGTTTATCTAGACGGCCGATATTTTTGTTTATTTCCCAGTCTCCTCCGGTTAATACGTTAATGATAAAACTTAAGTTTGCAGTCATATTTGGTTTAAGTTATAGATCTTTTTATTTTCGGCAGAAAATTAGTTTTTTTCAGAGAAATCAAAAAGGAACGCTTCAATTATCATTCCTCTGGTAAGTAAATATTCGACTGATATCAATAGTATAATATTTTTGTTGATTGTTTTAAAATTATAAGTATAGGAACTTTGTTTATATAAAACTTAAGTTAAGTAGTCTAAATAGATTTTGATTTAAATTGGAAAACCATTAAAAAACTCATTCCTCTGGTACTCATTCTTTTGGAATTTTTATGCAATAATTCCTAAAATTCGGGTAAATAAATGTTTCTTAGCCTACACCTAATTAGTTACATAAATTTAAGAAAACAAAATTATTTACTGTGCTGTACTGTTACTTAAAGGCAATAACCAAAAATGATATCCATATAGCCCACTTTTGGAAGAATCATCCATATAGCAAAAAAAAATCATAAATAAAAAAATTATTAATCAGTGGTCAGTTTTATTCTCCCCTAGAAATACTTAAAACCCCCTAAAAACATCAAATTTGGGACACTCGGTATAAAAAGTTAAACTGACCTTTTGTTGGCAAACCAAACAAATCCTAAAAATACAAAACAAAGCACTATGAAAGCTGCGGCTACCCCAAACGACCAAATTTCTGGCTGCAATCCTTGAGTGGTCGCTTCAGTTACTGTGTAGACGCAAGTCGCTAGTACCACGCTTATATGAACTACTATAAGGAACAAAAGACCGCTAAATTGGAAGACAGGGTCGACCCATTCTCTGGCAAAGTTTTTCATTTCATCTAGAAAAAAAAACAGAAAAGTAATATTGCTTTCGCGGTTCACAAGTTTTAAAAAGAGTTATATAATTTGATCTTTATGGGTCCTCGTTTCTGTGTGTATACTTTGTCAAAGTGTAAGTTAGCTGCGACATTGTGCCAAAATAGCTAGTGAAAGAAACTTGCCATAGATGGCGTAGCTCGCAGCCAACGGTAAAGACCGGCCATGGCGCGTTATAAGCAAGTCGGCGGTCACGTGATCTTAGGAGTCCCAGGATTCTTATTGTATTGCTTAATATATTATATGTTTTTACACAATTTAAATAAATTAACAAAAAATTTTTGTTCTTTTATAGGCAAAAATTGAAAAAAATATTTTGCTGATATATATTTGTTTATTATGGATAAAAAAACTGAATCTAAAAAATAAAAAATTATAAAAAATTTGCACTCTAATATCTTCAGGTACGTATATTAGGTACATAATATCGTTAGTAACTTCAAATCTATACAAGTCTTTCAAAATTGGACATATCAAACCTAAGCTTTTAGTTTTTTAATTTTTCTTTGAGTGTCATCATCTTTGTCTGAGTTCTTATTCAAAGATTTATTAGCAGACACTAAATCATTGTGCTTTTTAATAAAATTATTTAAAAAAACTTTACATGCCCCAACTAATTTTTTCAAGCTTTGACAATAGATTTTCTCCACAAAAACACTCGCTAGAGTTATCTGAAGAAAAATTTTCAATATAAAACATTTCACAATAATTTATTAAAAAGAAACAAGTGATTTTGTGAATAAGTGAGATGGTTTTCCCATTCAATGAACTGCATGTAGTGGTCGTCAATAATTTTTTGAAAAATTACCCAGCACAAAGTTTAATATCTATTTCAATAAAGTGTAAGTTAACTACCAACTCATGTTCTTATAAAAGCTGTATCTTACTTTTTAAATATTTCCCACTACCAGAGAGATTACTATCTATTAACAATATTGTCATGTATGTAATTTGGGCATGCTATCCGGAACTTGGTTGGTTGACCTGATGCAAAGGTACTAGGACGTCAACCTAGAAAGTATGTGGTGCAAACGATTTATGTTTAAGATTGAAACACGTTTGTGATCACATGCTTCTATAAAACCAATCAAGAACGGATAGTCGGGGTTCAGTTCAGTGAGTACGCTAAGTACCTAAGTTCTTAATAGTTAAGTAGAGAAGCAGTAAAGAGATTCTGATCGAGAGCTGAACCCGACCTACACTTGAATAATATTTGTATCAGACAACTGGGCCAGACAGTAGTGATTAGTGAGTAAGTATCTTTGTACTTAGTATTAATAAACCCTTAAACTATCTTACGATCCTCTTTATTTGTGCGCAACATGTACACAAATAGTCACGACAACCCCCTCGTGACAATATTTTACAAATCAGTTTTTTAATATTGCGAGGGTGCGGAAGACATATTACCTTAGAATTGTAAATTGACGTGTATGCACTGGATAACTGAATAAACAAAGATGAAGCCAACATTAAAGTGTATCCACCATATCTTCGATTCTCACATTACCTTTTCAAGAGACCTAATTGTTCAATAAGAAATGACAACTGAACACATTTTTCACTCTCACTATCGAAAATGTCACTAAGGATGTCTATTACTTGATCAATCTTATCCAAGATCTTATCTTTCACCACTTCTTTCCCGTTTGCAACATATTAGGTTTCAATTTTATAGTTGGACCGACAAGGAACAACACTAATTACACGTTCGCGGCATTGTTTATCTTATAGGTATTATCTTTATAATTTGCTCATTAGCCATTAATTATTTTAACGCAGCCCACTACAGTCTTTTTCGTTGGCTGCGTTATTTTAACAACTTTGATAAAATTCACATAAAATTCGTGCCCGAATTAAAAAAAAAATCGACGTAAACAAACATACCAAAACTGAACACACACATGTTTTATAATGACAGCGGGCCGTGAGGCGTTTTTTTGTGAGACTCCTACGGTCACGTGATATTTCCGCGCCCGGGCCGGTCTTTCTCGTGGGCTTGTTTGGTTTCTCGCGTGTGTTGGCTACGAGATGGCGCCTATATCGCTCTTACCTCTTAATTTACTAAGCAAAAATGATTTGCCACTACCCCATTTGGCGTACAGACCAACTGTTATCGGCATGGATAGAGATGGTTCACTTAAAATGTCCGCTAGAGCGCTGCTGTACAGATCGTAGCCTAACATGTTCTCATTGTCTTCATTCGTATTTAATCTTCCTAAAAAAAATTGTGTATGTTACATCTGTATCACGTGTACAGCGTGTCCCATTTTCGATGGGATTAAATGGGAAACTCGGTTATTATTAAAGATATCGATTTTCTGATTGCACCTTACCGTGCTCTTTTTTGGAGCCCTTAAAAATGGTGTAATCAGATTTTTGCTATACCCCGTGGTTTCGCACATACAGAGAGTTTTTGAAAAAATTGCATTTTAATTAATTCCTTGTATCTCGCTTATTTTGCAAGATATTTTTATTCTGTAAAAACCTTTCTATGGCAACTTTTTTAGAGCAAAATAATGACGTTGTCAATTTTTTAAAATATTGTTTAATTTTTGAGATATGTTATTTATCATAAAAAAATTAAATACGGACCCGGATTTTTTTATTACTACTTTCATTGGTTCCATGCTATTATTACCCTAAAATGATAAAACTTTAATATTTTTTTGATTTAAGGTTAAAAACAACTATTTAATATTTAAAAAAATATATAGTCCGAACCTGGAAATTTCCAACGTAATTATAAATTAAAATTTGCAAGACACACTAGTTGAACGATTTTTAGTTTATCTGTTTTGAAATGATAATTAAAAGATTTATAAATAAAGTAAAAAACGTTAAAAAGTTACAAAAATAATATCATACTAATTATTTGATGGTAGCACAGCAGGTCGTGAAATTTACAAAACAAAAGCGTGGAATTGACATTGTCATTTTACTTGTCATTTTTGTGAATAGCTTACAATTATTTTAAACTGGCTAGAAATCGACCATATCCAGATTTTGAAAAATGTGATATGTTTGACTGCTTCATTCAAGCAACAAAATCCCAATATTTAAATGGCAGAAATATTTTTATGCAAAATGCGTTAAGAAAAATTACTCAAAAATGCCAACAATGTCTTACATATAATGGTAATCAGAAAAATGAGTTATTTTTTGTAATTTGTTTTTTTTTGTATTTTTCGTAGACTTTGTTTTAAATAAATCTGTAAATTAACGTAAAACCATTTTAATATGCAAAACAGTTAAACTAAAAATTGTTTAAATAGCAATTTTTATTTATGTTGGAGATATCCAGGTTCGGACTAATTTTTTTTTAAATATTAAATATTTATTTTTACCTTAAAACAATTTTTTTTAATTTTTATTATTTTGTGATAATACTAGCATGATACCAATCAAAATAGAAATAAAAAAAATCCAGGTCCGTATTTAATTTTTTTATGATAAATACCATATCTCAAAAACTAAACAATATTTTAAAAAGTTGACAACGTCATTATTTTCTTCTAAAAAAGTTGCCATGAAAAGGTTTTTACAGAATAAAAATATCTCGCAAAATAAGCGAGATACAAGGGATTATTAAAAATACAATTTTTTCAAAAACTCCCTGTATTAGCGAAACTACGGGGTATAGCAAAAATCTGATTACGCCATTTTTAAGGGCTCAAAAAAAGAGCACGGTAAGGTGCAATCAGAAAATCAATATCTTTAATAATAAACGAGTTTCCCATTTAATCCCATCGAAAATGGGACACGCTGTACTAGCACTTTGACGTCACACGCAATTTAGTTTCGAGCGAGAAATAATCAAATATTTATTTATACTCTTTGGTATGTTATTGGTTATTTTTTGAGTTTTTGCTGCATTTTAATTAAATAATTCAAGAGTGTTCCTCGACAAAGTACTATTAATTTTTATAGTCACTATTTTACGATTAACTGTGCTATTCAAACTATACTAAAAAAACAAAAGGATCTGATATTAAATACCTTCCGGTTAAAAAATAAAATGATTTCGCTAACGATTGGATGTCGTAGATTTTAGATTTTTTTTATCATAACTCAATAAATGGATCATATCGCAAATTTTTATTTCTTGTGAGTCATCGTTTCCATTGATTAAAAAGTGTCATGACGTATTTTTTTAAATCTTTTTTAGCTCACACATATACTATACTATAGTAGTGTGAGCTATGGTGATCCTAATTTTTTCGAGAAAAAAAAAGTTGCTCCGATTTCAAACATTTTTATATATCTTTGCGTTTCAGATGATTTTGAAACTTTTTTGTTGCGCCCTCTGTCTGTGTGTCTGTCTGTCTGTCTGTCTGTAACGACCAACGCGCATAACTCAAAAATCGCTTGGCCGATTTTAATGAAATTTGGTATCTAGGCTGGGTCTTGGGTCGAGATGGTCCCATTTAAAAATGAAGAAAATCCACCGAACACAAACCAAATAAAAGGGTGGGGGAAGATTTCAAAAATTAGAGTTTATGTGAAAATTTGGCGTGTGTGATATTAAACGAAAGGTAATTGAGCCTGCAGTTAAACAAAATACATTTTAATTTATTTAAAAAAAAAGGGTGGGGGTATATTTTAAAAATTAGAGTTTAAGTGAAAATATGGCGTGTGTGATATCAAACGAAAGGTAATTGAGTCCGGAGTTTAACAAAATACATTTTAGTTTTTGTTTGTTTTGTAAGGGTGGGGGTAGATTTCAAAAATTTAAGTTTAATTCAAAACATGGCATGTGTGGTATCAAACAAAAGGTAATTTAGTCTGGAGTTGAATAAAATATATTTCAGTTTTTAGTTATATTAGCTCACACGTACACTATAACTATAGTACCTAGTGTGAGCTTAGGGGCCCATATATTGGCAGAGTATTTTTTAAATGATACTACGGACCTATATTGGTTATTTGTATATTTTTGTTTGTGTGTACGACGACAGCGCCACCTACAATAAAGCTAACCTATTGATTGGATGACTGAACTATGCAAGTTTGTTAGCTCTTGCTGGTTTTGAGAGAAAACGGTTTGAATAGAAATGCGTGTTTTTTTTGTTAGCCCTTAGCTTCAAGTAGCTGAGACAGAATTTTAAAGGCCATTTTTTCATATATTTAGAGAACAAGCCGCCACCCCTAGTGGTCGCTCTGGTGAACCCTAGAGGTAACAAAATAATAACAGGCGAACAAAATTTATTTTAGTTAGTCTTTAATACATTTATAACAAGCACGGAACAGGTATTTAAATACTTACAAGTCGACAAGACCCAAAATGTACAAAATTTCCTCGCAAAAGACGAAATTACGCTATAAACAGCGTTTGACTGCTGATTCCTAGGCAATCTGTGACGTAGCCCTGACGTCACGGCCGCCAACACCGAGTTACCAGACAACCGGTTTCTTTATGGACCGTGGTCTCTCAAGTCGCCACACCTAGATGTCGCTACGGTAAACAAGCATTGTACAAGCCGCCACTCAACGCTCTGTCAAATAACTGCTGTGTCATTAGACAACTGACGCTTTAAAATGCAAATGGCATTTTCATATTTCTTGATTTTTAAACAAACTCTAAATTATTTTAGTTAGTCTTTAATACATTTATAACAAGCACGGAACAGGTATTTAAATACTTACAAGTCGACAAGACCCAAAATGTACAAAATTTTCTCGCAAAAGACGAAATTATGCTATAAACAGCGTTTGACTGCTGATTCCTAGGCAATCTGTGATGTAGCCCTGACGTCACGGCCGCTATGACACCGAGTTACCAGACAACCGGTTTCTTTATGGACCGTGGTCTCTCAAGTCGCCACACCTAGATGTCGCTACGGTAAACAAGCATTGTACAGTCGGGGACTTTTTAAATGGCCGCCCTTGAAAATAAAAAATATACTTATTTGAAATTCGGAAAATTAATTTAAACCAAAATAAAAAAATTGTGAACTTTACCTCTGTATGTATACATAAAAATTTAAAAATGTATATTTTTTCATTTCTTTCAGTGATTAATTTTGACAGAAAAAAAATACACCGGCAATTTAAAAAGTCCCCGACTGTACAAGCCGCCACTCAACGCTCTGTCAAATAACTGCTGTGTCATTAGACAACTGACGCTTTAAAATGCAAATGGCATTTTCATATTTCTTGATTTTTAAACAAAGTCTAAATTATTTTAGTTAGTCTTTAATACATTTATAACAAGCACGGAACAGGTATTTAAATACTTACAAGTCGACAAGACCCAAAATGTACAAAATTTTCTCGCAAAAGACGAAATTACGCTATAAACAGCGTTTGACTACTGATTCCTAGGCAATCTGTGACGTAGCCTTGACGTCACGACCGCCATGACACCGAGTTACCAGACAACCGGTTTCTTTATGGACCGTGGTCTCTCAAGTCGCCACACCTAGATGTCGCTACGGTAAACAAGCATTGTACAGTCGGGGACTTTTTAAATGGCCGCCCTTGAAAATAAAAAATATACTTATTTGAAATTCGGAAAATTAATTTAAACCAAAATAAAAAAATTGTGAACTTTACCTCTGTATGTATACATAAAAATTTAAAAATGTATATTTTTTCATTTCTTTCAGTGATTAATTTTGACAGAAAAAAATACACCGGCAATTTAAAAAGTCCCCGACTGTACAAGCCGCCACTCAACGCTCTGTCAAATAACTGCTTGTGTCATTAGACAACTGACGCTTTAAAATGCAAATGGCATTTTCATATTTCTTGATTTTTAAACAAAGTCTAAATTATTTTAGTTAGTCTTTAATACATTTATAACAAGCACGGAACAGGTATTTAAATACTTACAAGTCGACAAGACCCAAAATGTACAAAATTTTCTCGTAAAAGACGAAATTACGCTATAAACAGCGTTTGACTACTGATTCCTAGGCAATCTGTGACGTAGCCTTGACGTCACGACCGCCATGACACCGAGTTACCAGACAACCGGTTTCTTTATGAACCGTGGTCTCTCAAGTCGCCACACCTAGATGTCGCTACGGTAAACAAGCATTGTACAGCCGGGGACTTTTTAAATGGACGCCCTTGATAATAAAAAAGATTCTTATTTGAAATTCGGAAAATTAATTTAAATCAAAATAAAAAAATTGTGAACTTTACCTCTGTATGTATACATAAAAATTTAAAAATGTATATTTTTTCATTTCTTTCAGTGATTAATTTTGACAGAAAAAAAATACACCGGCAATTTAAAAAGTCCCCGACTGTACAAGCCGCCACTCAACGCTCTGTCAAATAACTGCTTGTGTCATTAGACAACTGACGCTTTAAAATGCAAATGGCATTTTCATATTTCTTGATTTTGAAACAAAGTCTAAATTATTTTAGTTAGTCTTTAATACATTTATAACAAGCACGGAACAGGTATTTAAATACTTACAAGTCGACAAGACCCAAAATGTACAAAATTTTCTCGCAAAAGACGAAATTATGCTATAAACAGCGTTTGACTGCTGATTCCTAGGCAATCTGTGACGTAGCCTTGACGTCACGGCCGCCATGACACCGAGTTACCAGACAACCGGTTTCTTTATGGACCGTGGTCTCTCAAGTCGCCACACCTAGATGTCGCTACGGTAAACAAGCATTGTACAGTCGGGGACTTTTTAAATGGACGCCCTTGATAATAAAAAATATTCTTATTTGAAATTCGGAAAATTAATTTAAACCAAAATAAAAAAATTGTGAACTTTACCTCTGTATGTATACATAAAAATTTAAAAATGTATATTTTTTCATTTCTTTCAGTGATTAATTTTGACAGAAAAAAAATACACCGGCAATTTAAAAAGTCCCCGACTGTACAAGCCGCCACTCAACGCTCTGTCAAATAACTGCTATGTCATTAGACAACTGACGCTTTAAAATGCAAATGGCATTTTCATATTTCTTGATTTTTAAATAAAGTCTAAATTATTTTAGCCTGGGCTATTGTGATGATATCGAACCAGATTTAAATGAAAACCAATAAAGCTACTTACTAGCACCAAATATTTGGCCAAGTATCGTCTTAGGATGACTCATATCAATATTATAAGGGGTCTCTCCACTCCTATTGGGTCTGTAGAGTAGCTGACTGTTTTTCGGGTTCCTCAACAAACATTCGACGATCGCTTTCGATCGGGCTCGCATCGCAATATGGAGTGACGTGTCACCCTTTTTGTCTGCTGCCGATACTTTCGCTTTTTTGTCCAGGAGTAGCTGAACAATCTCTGCGTTTCTGAAATTAAAAAACTATTTGACGATTTGACCCCTAGATGCTTCAATGAGTTGGAAAAGAATGGAAATATTTTTTGGAAAGACGATGGCAACGCTGTGCGACACACAGCAGACGTATGTTTATTCTTTATGGTCCTTCGATTTACCAGTAACGGCGGCAAAATATTTATATATAGGGTTATTTAGATACCAGGGCCGAAATTTACTTTTCGTTTTTAAATAAATTGCAATCAATTTTTGGGTTATAACAAACATCCTTAGAAATGGATTTTATTTAACAATGAAAAAAATAATAAGTAGGTAACTATAGTTTATTGTTTTTAAATTTTTTGAATAAAAAATTTTGCTGACATTTTATAGGGTTAAAAACAAATCTGCATGTAGAGACCTCGTCTTTACACTTTTTAGATGTTTGATTAGGATGCTTTTAGCTTGGTGTATTTTATTTTAGGTTAGACAACCTTAAAAATTCAGAGTAGGTCAAAAGGACTAACCCAACCTAAAAAATTGCCTCGATCCAAATCTAAAAAAACTGTTTACACAAAAAAAAACGGTGAAATAAAAAAGGTATACGTAAAAAAATTACTTTCCATATTAATAAGATACCTTTTTTACCTTATCTGTTGAAAATCAAGGCTCGTAGTTCAGTTAAAAGTATCAAAACCCCAAAACTTGGGACACCCTGTACATTTTTAACTAAACTTATGTTTAAACACTTTTAACAAATAAATAATTATTTATATAATAGCCTAATATTTTTTTTCTGATTTTATATTGATTTCTACGGCACTGGTCTTTGTTTTGCTTTGAAGGTCAAACAAGTTATTTAACTTACTTGTAAAACGAAACTTCTGGATTAAGATGGTCGAGATTTTAGCACAAAATACACCCCCACACCATTTTAAAGTCTTTTAAGATTAATTTTGAGTCCAGATCGAAAATATATTTTAAGAAAAAACACGAAAACAATTCCGAACTGTAAAGAAACAGGTCAGAAACGCCGCTTGACCCTTTACAAAATACTAATGGGTCCAAAGGGACTACCTTCTAATCAAGAATAGTTTTGTCTCTTTTTCTCGCATCGGTTTAACAAAAGAAGAACAAAATAAGATACTTTACGCGGGCCTAAACCATTGCAGCATGTTTCTAATTCTTTTGTTTTAGTGAGGGACTGTAATCGAGAATAGTTTTGTTTTTTTCTCTCGCACTGGTTTAATAAAGGAAAACGAAGGAGTAGCAAAATAAATGCTGGAAGCACAAGTTAAAGTGATCACCGCTAGTTATATATCCATATTTGGTGGTGTATAATTAATCTGGTAAGGGTTTGTAAGAAGAACAGTTTCGTCTTTTTTCCTTGCATTGGTTTAAAAAAGAAATAAAAGTAAAGGAAAGATTGGATAATTTTGGTGATTCTTAAAGATAAAGGAAATAGAGTTTCTATGGACCAAACAAAAATAGTCGATGAGTTCTTTACTGCAGAAGTACGTTTTTTAAAACAAATTGTTTATCTAGACGGCCGATTTTTTTGTTTATTTCCCAGTCTCCTCCGGTTAATACGTTAATGCAATACACACACAGCATCGTTTTTCTTTGTACATGCTTTGGGTAGTACGGCCTTTTAGTTGCTATGTGATTACGTGGTTTAAAACCACATTCAATTGACGAAACTTGTTTATAGATGGCGCAGCTGTGTCTCAGACAAAACGATGCCAGTGTGCTTCAACTTTCGAGTGCTCAAGCCATATCGCTAGATGGCGCCACACCTTTAAATTTGCTTATATCTCACGGATGCGAGTAATTCATAGATAGGCTGGTTCAAATTGGCTTACCTACTCTTCCTTCTCTTTCTGACACTCGCGAGTTAAGCACACACATCTTTGTGGTTCTTTTTGAAAAAAAATAGGTTAAGATTGCATGGATTAGCGATATGGAGAGGGTTTGCTGAGCACAGAGCGGCAACAAAGAATCAGGCATCACGAGTTGTAAGTTATTTCACAAGATGGCGTTAGTTGCCAAAGTCTTAAGAACATTCCCTTTGTAGGTTTCGGCGCAAAATTATTTTATTCCGAACGTACATATCTAATCTTATCTCACTTAATCTTTGCATATGATACATTAACGTATTAACCGGAGGAGACTGGGAAATAAACAAAAAAATCGGCCGTCTAGATAAACAATTTGTTTTAAAAAACGTACTTCTGCAGTAAAGAACTCATCGACTATTTTTGTTTGGTCCATAGAAACTCTATTTCCTTTCTCTTTAAGAATCACCAAAATTATCCAATCTTTCCTTTACTTTTATTTCTTTTTTAAACCAATGCAAGGAAAAAAGACGAAACTGTTCTTCTTACAAACCCTTACCAGATTAATTATACACCACCAAATATATATATATATATATATATATAACTAGCGGTGATCACTTTAACTTATGCTTCCAGCATTTATTTTGCTACTCCTTCGTTTTCCTTTATTAAACCAGTGCGAGAGAAAAAAACAAAACTATTCTCGATTACAGTCCCTCACTAAAACAAAAGAATTAGAAACATGCTGCAATGGTTTAGGCCCGCGTAAAGTATCTTATTTTGTTCCTCTTTTGTTAAACCGATGCGAGAAAAAGAGACAAAACTATTCTTGATTAGAAGGTAGTCCCTTTGGACCCATTAGTATTTTGTAAAGGGTCAAGCGGCGTTTCTGACCTGTTTCTTTACGGTTCGGAATTGTTTTCGTGTTTTTTCGTAAAATATATTTTCGATCTGGACTCAAAATTAATCTTAAAAGACTTTAAAATGGTGGGGGGGTGTATTTTGTGCTAAAATCTCGACCATCTTAATCCAGAAGTTTCGTTTTACAAGTATGTTAAATAACTTGTTTGACCTTCAAAGCAAAACAAAGACCAGTGCCGTAGAAATCAATATAAAATCAGAAAAAAAAATATTAGGCTATTATATAAATAATTATTTATTTGTTAAAAGTGTTTAAACATAAGTTTAGTTAAAAATGTACAGGGTGTCCCAAGTTTTGGGGTTTTGATACTTTTAACTGAACTACGAGCCTTGATTTTCAACAGATAAGGTAAAAAAGGTATCTTATTAATATAGAAAGTAATTTTTTTACGTATACCTTTTTTATTTAACCGTTATTTTTGTGTAAACAGTTTTTTTAGAATTGGATCGAGGCAATTTTTTAGGTTGGGTTAGTCCTTTTGACCTACTCTGAATTTTTAAGGTTGTCTAACCTAAAATAAAATACACCAAGCTAAAAGCATCCTAATCAAACATCTAAAAAGTGTAAAGACGAGGTCTCTACATGCAGATTTGTTTTTAACCCTATAAAATGTCAGCAAAATTTTTTATTCAAAAAATTTAAAAACAATAAACTATAGTTACCTACTTATTATTTTAGCTCACACTACTACTATAAGTAGTGTGAGCTATGGTGATCCTAATTTTTTCGAGAAAAAAAAAGTTGCTCCGATTTCAAAAGTTTTTATATATCTTTGCGATTCACATGATTTTGAAACTTTTTTGTTTTGCTTTCTGTCTGTCTGTCTGTCTGTATGTCTGTATGTCTGTCTGTAACGACCAACCCGCATAACTCAAAAACCGCTTGTCCGATTTTAATGAAATTTAGTACCTAAGTTGGGTCTTGGGCCGGGATGGTCCCATTTAAAAATGAACAAAATCCACCGAACGCAAGCCAAATAAAAGGGTGGGGGTAGATTCCAAAAATTAGAGTTTATGTGAAAATATGGCGTGTGTGATATCAAACGAAAGGTAATTAAGTCTGGAGTTAAAAAAAATGAATTTTAGTTTATTTTTAAAAAAAGGGTGGGGGTAGATGTCAAAAATTAGAGTTTAAGTGAAAATATGGCGTGTGTGATATCAAATGAAAGGTAATTGAGTCTGGAGTTAAACAAAATACATTTTAGTTTTTTCAAAAGGGTGGGGGGTAGATTAAAAAAATTTGAGTTTAAGTCAAAACATGGCTTGTGTGGTATCAAACGAAAGGTAATTGAGTCTGGAGTTGAATAAAATATATTTCAGTTTTTGATTATATTAGCTCACACTATAACTATAGTACCTAGTGTGAGCTTAGGTGCCCATAGATTGGCAGAGTATTTTTCATTGTTAAATAAAATCCATTTCTAAGGATTTTTGTTATAACCCAAAAATTGATTGCAATTTATTTAAAAACGAAAAGTAAATTTCGGCCCTGGTATCTAAATAACCCTATAAATATTTTGCCGCCGTCACTGGTAAATCGATGCATCATAAAGAATAAACATACGTCTGCTGTGTGTCGCACAGCGTTGCCACCGTCTTTCCAAAAAATATTTCCATTCTTTTCCAACTCATTGAAGCATCTAGGGGTCAAATCGAATTGTTTTGATGAATGAATTTTTGCCGCGGTTCCTGGTCTCCTCCGGTTAATACGTTAATGATATGATAAGATAAAAATTTGAAAGTTTGGTTTTTAAAAATCGTTATGCGAGTAAAACCTTTTCGAACAAAATGATTAAGCAACCTTAACAACTTACCTCGACCTAACGGCCTTGAGTAAAGGCGTATCGCCATCTTTCGTCGATTGCTCGAGATCCGGATTATGGCTGAGTAACAATTTCACTATAGAAACGTGACCTTTTTCGACCGCCACATAGATGGCAGATTTTCTGTCCTTTCCTAAAATATCCACGTCGGCGTATTTTTTCAACAAAGCCTCTACGATGTTTTTGTGGCCGCCTTTCACGGCGTGGATTAAGTTAGTATCACATACTCTGTCCTGAATATTAAAAAAAAAATTACATTAAATTAACTGTGGAACAATTCTTAATATATAAATTAGCGTTGCCAAATATTCATTTACCAACCTGAATATTAATATAAGCTCCACAAGCCATCAGAGCCATAGCTATTTCATAGAAACCTTCTTTACAGGCAATAGTTAACGGACTACATCCGTCCTTGTCTAATGCATTCACGTTAGGCTTGTATTCTAGCAACAGGTTAACCACGTCGACATGGTTGCCGTATGTTGCCACTATCAGCGGGGTCCATGAGTACATGCCAGCTGTATCTACGTTGGCACCTTCAAAAACGGATAAGGTTAGTCTACCACTTAGAACATTGAACTAGCTTATATTGAAATTTAAATAAATGTATAGAAACAAAAGAAAAAACCTTTGTTTAGTACCCATTAACGTATTAACCGGAGGAGACTGGGAAATAAACAAAAAAATCGGCCGTCTAGATAAACAATTTGTTTTAAAAAACGTACTTCTGCAGTAAAGAACTCATCGACTATTTTTGTTTGGTCCATAGAAACTCTATTTCCTTTCTCTTTAAGAATCACCAAAATTATCCAATCTTTCCTTTACTTTTATTTCTTTTTTAAACCAATGCAAGGAAAAAAGACGAAACTGTTCTTCTTACAAACCCTTACCAGATTAATTATACACCACCAAATATGGATATATAACTAGCGGTGATCACTTTAACTTGTGCTTCCAGCATTTATTTTGCTACTCCTTCGTTTTCCTTTATTAAACCAGTGCGAGAGAAAAAAACAAAACTATTCTCGATTACAGTCCCTCACTAAAACAAAAGAATTAGAAACATGCTGCAATGGTTTAGGCCCGCGTAAAGTATCTTATTTGGTTCCTCTTTTGTAAAACCGATGCGAGAAAAAGAGACAAAACTATTCTTGATTAGAAGGTAGTCCCTTTGGACCCATCAGTATTTTGTAAAGGGTCAAGCGACGTTTCTGACCTGTTTCTTTACGGTTCGGAATTGTTTTCGTGTTTTTTCTTAAAATATATTTTCGATCTGGACTCAAAATTAATCTTAAAAGACTTTAAAATGGTGTGAGGGTGTATTTTGTGCTAAAATCTCGACCATCTTAATCCAGAAGTTTCGTTTTACAAGTAAGTTAAATAACTTGTTTGACCTTCAAATTAAAACAAAGACCAGTGCCGTAGAAATCAATATAAAATCAGAAAAAAAAATATTAGGCTATTATATAAATAATTATTTATTTGTTAAAAGTGTTTAAACATAAGTTTAGTTAAAAATGTACAGGGTGTCCCAAGTTTTGGGGTTTTGATACTTTTAACTGAACTACGAGCCTTGATTTTCAACAGATAAGGTAAAAAAGGTATCTTATTAATATGGAAAGTAATTTTTTTACGTATACCTTTTTTATTTAACCGTTTTTTTTTGTGTAAACAGTTTTTTTAGATTTGGATCGAGGCAATTTTTTAGGTTGGGTTAGTCCTTTTGACCTACTCTGAATTTTTAAGGTTGTCTAACCTAAAATAAAATACACCAAGCTAAAAGCATCCTAATCAAACATCTAAAAAGTGTAAAGACGAGGTCTCTACATGCAGATTTGTTTTTAACCCTATAAAATGTCAGCAAAATTTTTTATTCAAAAAATTTAAAAACAATAAATTATAGTTACCTACTTATTATTTTTTTCATTGTTAAATAAAATCCATTTCTAAGGATGTTTGTTATAACCCAAAAATTGATTGCAATTTATTTAAAAACGAAAAGTAAATTTCGGCCCTGGTATCTAAATAACCCTATATATAAATATTTTGCCGCCGTCACTGGTAAATCGATGGACCATAAAGAATAAACATACGTCTGCTGCGTTGCCATCGTCTTTCCAAAAAATATTTCCATTCTTTTCCAACTCATTGAGGCATCTAGGGGTCAAATCGAATTGTTTTGATGAATGAATTTTTGCCGCGGTTCCTGGTCTCCTCCGGGTAATACGTTAATGTTTAGTACCATATTTGTTAAGAACCAACGAAACAAGGAATTTACTTTAGATAAATAAAAATAAATCAAGTCTTATTGAAACAAAATAAATAAACTAACCAGCTTTAAGTAGCATCTCAACAATCTCTGTATGTCCTCTTCGACTGGCCCAAACCAATGCGGTGGTGCCATATTTATCTCCAACATTCACCTGTTAAAAATTAAAAAACCTCTAAACTTATTTGCAGACATAGAAGCTCAATCGAATAAGGAATAAAATATTACCAAATAAACATGTAAGCTTATGACGTCAATAATTAATCAATCTTACCTTAGCTCCGTGTTCAATAAGCGCCTTGGCAATCTGAGCATAACCTCTTCCGCAAGCCCACAACAGCGACGATATGTGGAAATTCCCGTGTGCTTGTATCTCTGCTCCTCGGTCGATAAGGTGCAGGGCCACTCCCGTGTGCCCCTTGTATGTGGCCCACATGAGGGCTGTCCAACCTCCCTAAAAAAACGAACAGAATTACAAAATTAAAATATTATGCAAAGACAAAAGATGGAAGTCTCTTTCTGACACTCGCAAGTTAAGCAGACACACCTTTGTGTGAAGAATAAAATTCTTTTTGATTATTAATCGATGCACACACAGCACCTCTTCCGTCGATTCCGTCTTTTTCTTTGCATATGCTTTGGGCAGTACGGTGTTGCTATGTGATTACGTGGTTTTAAAACCACATTTAATGGACGAAACTTGTCTATAGATGGCGCAGCTGTGTCTCAGACAAGACGATGCCAGTGTGCTTCAACAGATCGCCAGATGGCGCCACAACTTTGAGTTTACTCGTATTTCACGGATGCGAGTAATTAAATGTGGGAGTTGGTTTTGGTTAAAATAGGCTTACCTAGGTATGCTGTTCTCCACTGATGACGTGAAACACACTGAAACGTACGTCTGGAGATGCTACCTTGTGTAAGTCGAAAACTAACCACAACCAACTCTTCCTTCTCTTTCTGACACTCGCGAGTTAAGCACACTTTTTTTCATTGCATATGCTTTGGGCAGAACAACCTTTTAGTTGCTACGTGATTACGTGGTTTTAAAACCACATTTAATGGACGAAACTTTTCTATAGATGGCGCAGCTGCGTCTCAGACAAGACGATGCCAGTGTGCTTCAACTTTCGAGTGCTCGAGCCAGATCGCCAGATGGCGCCACAACTTTGAGTTTACTCGTATTTCACGGATGCGAGTAATTAAATGTGGGAGTTGGTTTTGGTTAAAATAGGCTTACCTAGGTATGCTGTTCTCCACTGATGACGTGAAACACACTGAAACGTACGTCTGGAGATGCTACCTTGTGTAAGTCGGAAACTAACCAAAACCAACTCTTCCTTCTCTTTCTGACACTCGCGAGTTAAGCACACTTTTTTTCTTTGCATATGCTTTGGGCAGAACAACCTTTTAGTTGCTACGTGATTACGTGGTTTTAAAACCACATTCAATGGACGAAACTTGTCTAAAGATGGCGCAGCTGCGTCTTAGACAAGACGATGCCAGTGTGCTTTAACTTTCGAGTGCTCGAGCCAGATCGCCAGATGGCGCCACAACTTTGAGTTTACTGCTATTTCACGGTTGCAAGTAATTAAATGTGGGAGTTGGTTTTAGTTAAAATAGGCTTACCTAGGTATGCTGTTCTCCACTGATGACGTGAAACACACAGAAACGTACATCTGGAAAAGCTACCTTGTGTAAGTTGGAAACTAACCAAAACCAACTCTTCCTTCTCTTTCTGACACTCGCGAGTTAAGCACACTTTTTTTCTTTGCATATGCTTTGGGCAGAACAACCTTTTAGTTGCTACGTGATTACGTGGTTTTAAAACCACATTTAATGGACGAAACTTCTCTATAGATGGCGCAGCTGCGTCTCAGACAAGACGATGCCAGTGTGCTTCAACTTTCGAGTGCTCGAGCCAGATCGCCAGATGGCGCCACAACTTTGAGTTTGCTCGTATTTCACGGATGCGAGTAATTAAATGTGGGAGTTGGTTTTGGTTAAAATAGGCTTACCTAGGTATGCTGTTCTCCACTGATGACGTGAAACACACTGAAACGTACGTCTGGAGATGCTACCTTGTGTAAGTCGGAAACTAACCAAAACCAACTCTTCCTTCTCTTTCTGACACTCGCGAGTTAAGCACACTTTTTTTCTTTGCATATGCTTTGGGCAGAACAACCTTTTAGTTGCTACGTGATGACGTGGTTTTAAAACCACATTTAATGGACGAAACTTGTCTATAGATGGCGCAGCTGCGTCTCAGACAAGACGATGCCAGTGTGCTTCACCTTTCGAGTGCTCGAGCCAGATCGCCAGATGGCGCCACAACTTTGAGTTTACTCGTATTTCACGGATGCGAGTAATTAAATGTGGGAGTTGGTTTTGGGTAAAATATGCTTACTTAGGTATGCTGTTCTCCACTGATGACGTGAAACACACAGAAACATACGTCTGAATATGCCACCTTGTGTAAGTTGGGAACTAACCAAAACCAACTCTTCGTTCTCTTTCTGACAGTCGCGAGTTAAGCACAGACACCTTTGTATGAAGTATAAAATTCTTTTTGATTAAAATATTAGGGACATATTGCAATAGTGCCAGGCGCAAAACGTGCCGGGCACTATATTGACACTTTTGCATTATAAGAACAGCTGTCTTCTTTCAAAATTAGGCCATTGTGTATTATCAGAGCCGGAATTAATACTGACGCCACTATTAATCGAAAATAAACGACTGGATTTCTAAATTCGACTTTAATATGTCAATTTTGAAAGATCAACTGTCAATTTTTAATGCGAAACTGTCAATATAGTGCAATACGTCCCTATTATGGCGTCTACAATTTAATCACTTATTAATGTCAAGCAAGTGTGCCTACCATGTCTCTGTGATCAATATTGGCATGGTTGTCGAGGAGCTGCATGACGATATCCAAATAGCCTTCTTTGGCCGCACAGAGCAGGGCCGACCAGCCATCGTTGTCCTCCGCGTTCGGGTCCGCGCCGTTGGCCAGAAGTTCCCGTACGAATTGCGGTTTGCCCTTAGCGGCAGCGACCATAAGTGCTGTGGTGCCATTCTGCAAAAGAACATAGACACTCAAAGAAATGATACCATTAAAATTTACAACCCTTAATCCAGCTCTGTTGCCTTATCAAGGACAGATGAAGACTATAGAAATGACTACCTTCTTGCCTTTAAAAAAAAATATATAATATATAACATTTCGACGAGATGTCGTCGTTCTCGCACAATATCCGCCATGTTGCCGATTTTTTTTCACAAGTAAACTCAAATTTTATAATGGACAAAAAGGTTTTTAAGCACGTTCCCTAGGGACCGTGTTTTTTAAGTATTTGCTTTAATTTAGATTGCTTTTGTTTGTTCTTAGTTTATTTTGAACCTAGGGTTAAACACTTTATCTATATTTAAATATAGATGGCATCAGTAACTTCGTCAATTTGTGTTGTATTTATCGATTTCTTTGTTTTGTCTGTTACCAATACAGGATAAAGCAAAACACTTACCTCATCTCTGTCATCGATCTGCACTTGTTTAGTTTCCAAAAACGACTGCAACCCTTGCAAATTGTCATTATTGACGAATGATATCAGCGATTGGAAACATAATGATACCATGGACTCACTTTTGTGCAGCGTCTACAAAAAACAAAGAGATTAAAAACCCACAATAAAATATTTAAATATAGACAAAACAAAATCAAACTTAACAATTATGCAAAATAATAAATAAATTCAAACATTTTAAAAATATAAAACCAATAAAAACAATTATTTACAAAAAAAACGGAATCAAACAAGTAAATATTCAATACGTTGCATATAATTATCCATAGAAATGAACAATACCTGGACAAACAAAGTTAGTCCTAGGCTTTTTCAAAAGGCTCATAGAAGGCATTCCCGTACAAGCTTTTAACCCGTACAGTGTTGTCGTTATTTATCCTTCTACTTATTAATAGGTATTAGCATGGAATAAATAACATATATTTCTTCGATGGTATTAGTCTATTTTCGGTACACATTTTCCAAATATTTGTTCTATTTAGTAATCATATGGTGTTAATTGATCACTTTGTTGGGAGATGCGTTCAGTTACAGGTTTCATAGTAAACTATAAAATAAATACTCGTATTTAAAAACTAATTATATTGTTAAAAACTTAACGAAGTATTGCCTAGTTAATATTTTAACCTATTAGTATACATGTATAAAAAACATGATTAAAATATAAATAATTTTCTTAGTGAAAGAAAAACTGAAAAGCACATCCACAGCATTTTCACAAAAGATAATTATTTAAAATATATACAAACTTATTAGATTTTGTTAACAAAGCATTATCACATGACTATTTCAAACCTACATTGCAACGTTTTTTGAAAAAAAAAATTATATTAAGCAAATTTTTTGGGTATAAGAATAATTTCAATTGTTTTTTTTCTAAAATGTTTCTTGTCAAGGTCACATAACTTGAAATAGTCAGCAGTTCAGCACACATTCCCAGTCATCGGGGAGGTTATAAAAACATTACAGTTACAGAGATATTATTAAGTATTATTAAATCTATTAATTTAAATCATAAACGAGAACACCATCACTAACGTTATGCGAATGCCTCCGAAATCCCAACCCAAAGTTGAATTTCTTCCCCTCGCCGTCGGGTGAGGTCAGAGAGAAGGTGGGCAGCGTGAGATGCGTCAGGGATCCTCTCCAACCTCCAGAGCTGGAGCCTGAACCATGGCTGGCACTTTCTGGTATGCCCAGGTTCAGGAAGGAATGTTTTCGATGCTTCCCGGCAAGAGGGGAGCCTAGGGGAGACAGTCTGGAGGTTAACAGGGTTTTAATTCCCCCACAAAAAATGTTTAATGACAGAAAAAAAGATTTTAAATAAAGGTTATATTTAAATAAGAAAAAACTAGTGTTAGTTTCTGAGGAGCAATCATCCCCACTACCCTTTCCCCCATATTGACGCCATTGGGATGTCAACCTCCAGACTTACCGTCCCCCGGATTAGCTATACTATGTCTAGCTGCGTGACGTTTTGTCTGAGGCTTAGGACTGATAGATGGGAACTGGCTATGTGAAGTCGCCGCCTCATTTTGAAGTCGAGTGTCGGTGTCTGCAGTTTGCTCAATTTGAGTTGGCTGAAGTTGGGCGGTCGGCTCGTTGAAGTCGACCACGAATGAAGTCGGAGTGATGTTTGGTTGAGTTTCATTTTCTTTTAGAAAATAATATTTAATATATAAATCATAACAAAAAAAGGCCAAGTACACGAAAATGGCATTACGTAAAAAGAATTGAGATAAAAGTAAAGCCAAGTTCTCCAATACAAATTTCAAAATGAAAGGTTCTTACTAGTTTGGAAATATTTTTTTAAACTTTGCTATTACAGCCAAACTTCTTTATGTTCAATTTAGCACTGTGCCTAAGAGTCATTTATAGCCGTAATAGCCAAGTTTAGAAAAATAAAATATTTGTATTGGAGAACTTGGCTTTACTTTTATCTCAATTCTTTTTACGGAATGCCATTTTCGCGTACTTGGCCTTTTTTTATATGAAATGTTTTTGTTATGATTTCACTTCTTTTGTAAAGGAATTGGATAATACTTAATTTTAAAAGTAGTAAAATATGCGGAATATTGTTCAAAACTTTTGCAATGCCTTACTTAAATTTTTGAGGTTTTTAAATTTTTTTCCATGGTTTTATCGTAGTTCCTATTAGCCTTCCAAAGCTCAGCTCTCAAGCTTTTCTGAAAGTGCACAATGTTACTTTTACATAACTTTATATGTATAGGGGAGGAGAGTAAATGAAAATATTGGACTTTTTAAATTTTTTCCCATGGTTTTATCATAATTTCTATTAGCATTCCAATGCTCAGCTCTTTAGCGTTTCTGGAAGTGGGCAATGTTAGTTTTATATAAATTTAGATTTATAGGAGAGGGAAGTAAATTAAAATGTTGGTGTTTTTAAATGTTTTCATATAGTTTTATCATATTGTCTTTCAGTCTTAAAAAGTTCAGCTCTCTAGCGTTTCTGGAAGTGCGCAGTGTTACTTTTACATAACTTTACATTTATAGGGGAAGGAAGTAAATTAGAATTTTGGGGTGTTTTAATTTTTTTCTATAACTTTATCATAGTTACCATCGGTCTTCCAAAGCTCAGCTCTCTCGCATGCCTGGAAGTAGGCAATGTTACTTTTACTTAACTTTACATTTATAGGGGAGGGAAGTAAATTAGAATTTTGGGGTGTTTTAATTTTTTTCTATAGTTTTATCATAGTTCCTATCAGTCTACCAAAGCTCAACTCTCTAGCATTTCTGGAAGTGGGCAATGCTACTTTAACATAACTTTAAATGCCTAGGGGAGGGGAGTAAATTAAAATTTTGGGGTTTTTTGATTTTTTCCTATGGTTTTATCATAGTTCCTATCAATCTGCCAAAGCTCAACTCTCTAGCATTTCTGGAAGTGGGCGATGCTACTTTTATATAACTTTAAATGTATAGGGGAGGGGGATAAATTAAAATTTTGGGGTTTTTTGATTTTTCCCAGGGGTTTGGTCATAATTTCTATCAGTCTGCCAAATTTCAGCTTTGTAGCATGTCTGGAAGTACAGTAGAATATTGATGATCTATACATGAGTGAGTCAGTGAGTGAGTGGCAATTTCGACGTTTTTTGACATTTCGTAACTACTTTACTACTCTATGGAATTCCATGAAACTTGGAGGTGTTGTTAACTCCATGGAGATCTACGACTGTGCAAAGTTTGAGATTCGTAGCTCATTCCGAAGTAGAGTTTTAGGTAGGTCAAATATCGGCTGAAATGTTTCCAGAAAAGATGGTTACGGCGCGCGAACTTGGCGAGGCACTGCCGTGCCCTCAGATAAATTGATCCATGACGGATCTGATACCTTCCTACATAGTTCAAGAGCAAGAACGATAAACCCAGGCGACTGTTCGATCAGCGATTTTTTTCCGCCAGGTCAGTGCAGGCTTGCACTGTCGCAGCTAAACAAGTTCCATGTGTTATTTGTATAGAAAGATAATACCACGGATCACGTAGATAATACCGCGTGGCCAACCTTCTATCTAGGGGTAGGATTTTTGTATGCCATATGGATTGCATGGGAGAACAGACCAACGTTGCCAGTTTAGCGAAAATATCAGTATAATACGCTACTTTGGTTCGCGAAAGATCAACTTTTCAGTTTTATGTAAGTGCATTCATCAAACGGGGTGATAAACAACCAAAATAATGCTTAAAATTCTGCTTGTTCCTAAATGTAAATAATCAACTTACTTTTACAAACAAACAGAATTTTAAAGTGGTATTCCTGTTATTGATTTTCGTTTCACATTCAATAAAGTCAATTTTTTTACACCACAGTTTACCATCTATTGGTAAGCTATTATTTAATTTTAGGTTTTTTTTAAATGCATTTTTAGAATTTCCACAAGAAAAGTTGATATTAAAGTTGATAAAGTGAGGTAAAAATTTGTATAAAATAGTAAAACATAAAAACTAATAAAAATAGAATAATACATAAGAAAAGTAAAATAATAATAATGATAAAAAAATAATAAGAACAATAACACACTATAAATAAAAAATTTCTTCCAAACCAGACTCAGGCTTAATTGTTTCTAAAATTGAAGCGGCATTACCCCTTTGAATTGCGAGGCCTATCCGTCGGGAGATGTTTAAGGTAAAATTGGTTAAATAATACTAAACAGTTTTAACCAAATTTTAAGCAAAAATAATAGTATGGGACCAGACGATCAAGAAGTGATTAGTTTTGGTGGGGGTGGTGGAGCCAAAAAGAGAGGAAGGAGGTTTATTTTTTTTTATAAATAAATTGCTACTGTTAAGTTGCAGTTCCGAAAATTAAATTGTATACAAAATGGAATTTACTTAAACGTAAACTGTCAAATATTTAAGTTTTAAGATATGATAAGAATAGGCAAGAATATTTCTATTCTATTCTATTCTATTATAAGAATCGTGAAGATTGCGTTAATCGTTATTTGAGAAATAAAATATTATAAATTCGTAAACATATAATTAATTTGGAAAAAAATATTTTTTATTAAAAACAAAAAAACGGGCGAGGGAGACTTTTTATGATCAAATCAATTTAAAAACACATTGAACTAAGTAGGTAATCAAAAACCAAATATTTACGTTTTTTTTAAATTGGCAAATAATAACACTTGAGCAGTTGCTATGTAATTGCTAAAAAAAACAATAATTAAATCACGTGACATATCGATTAAAAACACA